>JAMZAV010007228.1:0-21217 GCA_024449915.1 Sweltsa coloradensis | reverse complement strand
AAATAAGCAACCGCTAGGTATGTACATGTGTGCAAAATTTCAGGTCGATCGAGAACGTGCGACCTGTATCGAAGCAGTATCAGAAAAAAACAAAAAAAAAAAAAAAAACGACTTTCGAGCCATAAGAGTCAAGTGGAGACGCTCGCTACGCTCGCTCAACAATATGTTATTCATATTCCTTAACTTCGATCCCGACTATAAGATTACATTAGGTAATCTATATGGGCGCCATGGAAAATCTTAATACGTATTTAATTAATGTACTTGCAATTAAATTTGTTTTCGGGGTTATTGCTATGTTCAAAACAAAATTAATATCAAGTAGAATAGTGTGCATATCATTAGCGGTGTTTAAGTCTGTATGGTCATTAACATATGCTCAAAATATTATCAATTTTGCTATTTTGTTATTCACATACAGAATTTTTTTAAGCATCAAGTGAGACTGTGCGTTTATGATTATAATATTAATTTGTTTTTTTCATCCTCCGAGTCATTTAAGGATAGACTGCGATAAAAAACATGACAAAACAAAAGACCAAAATAAAAAAATACAACATTAACACAAAGACCAAATATCAATTATGATTGATATTGTAGAAATTTTTTCTTAAATCAAATATACTCCAAATTTGTAAAAATATATAATGTTTAACCTTGTAGGCGACTATGACGCTGTTATTGAGCGAGCGAAGCGAGCGTTCTCCACTTGACTCTCAGGCTCGAATGTCAGTTTTGTTTTGTTTTTTTTGTTTGGTTGTTTTTTCTGTTACTGCTTCGATACAGGTCGCACCGTTTCTCTGATCGACCTGAAATTTTGCACACATGTACATACCACCTAGGCGGGTTGCTGTATAGTTTTGAAATCGTTGGATATAAAAAAAAAAATTTAAAAAATGTTCCGATCGTTATGAAATTTTGCAGGTTCAATAAGTACACCATTCTCTTCTATTTTCCAAATTTTCAGCTAAATCGGTCAAGCCCTTTAAGTAGTGTAGATAGAAATAAAAAAGTAACGTTACCATGGCAACGAAAAGTTCACTATGCACTGCCCCCTAGAAGTAATCAAAATACTATCGAGGAAGTAGTGTATTATTGTTATCAAAGAGTTGAAATAGTTTTCCCAAAGAAATGATGTCAAGGTCCTCTAGATGGCGGTGGATTTAATCCATTCTCTTCTATTTTACAAATTTTCAGGTAAATTGGTCAAGACCTTAAAGACTTATTGGTATGTAACATTATGGGCATGTCGTACTCGGGTCGTGTTGCACGTACCGGTGCTCGCTCAACAACGCGACGGGACTTTAGCGTTTTCCTAGTGTTTGTACTTTAGACAGAAATTAAAAAAGTGACTACACCGGGGATCGAACCCGGGACCTTAGTTTGGTTTGTATTCTCCGGTTAATTTCGTATGTAGTCTATAGGCAGTGCAATCTGCTCTACACACGTTATTAACAATATACAAAACATACCAAAAATTAGACAGTTTTAAATTGGTGGCTGCATAGCTCAGTTGGTAGCATAGTCCGGACAGCTAAGGTCCCGGGTTCAATCCCCGGTGTAGTCACTTTTTTAATTTCTAAAGTACTATCATTGAGCGAGCGTAGCGAGCGTCTCCACTTGACTCTTATGGCTCGAATGTCTGTTTTTTTTTTTTTTTTCTGTTACTGCTTCGGTACAGGTTGCACCGTTTCTCTGATCGACCTGAAATTTTTCACACATGTACATACCACCTAGGCGGGTTGCTGTATAGTTTTTGAACAAAATCCGATCGTTGGTTATAAAAATTAAAAATTAAATAAAAAAATAAAAATGTTCCGATCGTTATGAAATTTTTGCAGGATCAATAAGTACAAAACATTCTCTCCTATTTACAAATTTTCAGCTAAATCGGTCAAGACCTTAAAGACTTATTGGTATGTAACTTTATGGGAATGTCGTACTCGGGTCGTTGTTTTCACGTACCGGTGCTCGCTCAACAACGCGACGGGACTTTAGCGTTTTCCTAGTATATAAATATAACGTTACCCAATTTGTCAGGTTTAAATTCATGATTTGAAAACCTCAGCTTACCTACTGTCATCTGTGCGTACAGATGAAAAAGTTGTGCGAGTTTCAAACACAGTAACAAAATGTCTAGTGTATCTCACGAATCACGTAATGCAAACTTAGTTATGTGGAAGGGTTTTGATTTGGTCAACACAGATATTTTTAATAATCACTCTTAAAATTTAACGAGTTCATTAAAACTGCATTGTATTGATTTATATTGTCATGGTATTATAAGCCATCTCAAAAGCTTATCGCGTTGGTAAGAGTAGTTGAAAGGCTTGTTAACCATGCTCCAATGGATATTCAATATTAAGTCAGTTTTATATGTACTACTTGTTATCTTAGGACTAGCTCCTATAGCTAACTTACCTCATTCAGACCATAATTAAATTTGCTCAAATTTGGTTATTTTAAGCTCAAAATTAATATTCCGTTCTTTTCTGAGAATCTTTGTTTTTTTCATTGTAATTGGATGAGCGTAGCGAGCGAAGCGAAGATTCCATTTCACTACACTGGAGAAAAAAATCCGTTTTTTTTCTGTATTTTTGGCTGTTTGTTAACACGATTCCGGCTTAACCGATACTCCAATTGCGATGAAATTTTCTAAAGGCCTTTGAAATCTTTGAACTTAGAACCGCCACGTTTTTGAGCGCAATCGGAAAATTATTTCTCATGAAAATCGCAATTTTAAGATTTTTTCGATTTTTAAAACATTTCTTCGACTTATAACACCTACATGCTTTATTTGATTGTAATGATTTTTTCACAGAACCTTAATTTTATGAATTAATATATTTGTGTGAAATTTAAGCGCAATCAAAAAAATATTTATCATGATAATTGCAATTTTACGATTTATTTTTTATTTTTTAAATTACTTCGACTTATAACAGCTACATGCTTTATTCGATTGTAATAATGTTTACACAGAACCCTAATTTTATGATCTTATATATTTGTGTGAATTTTGAGCGTAATCGAATAATTATTTTTTAGAAAATCGCAATTTTACGCTTTTTTTTCGTTTTTAAACAATTACGCTCATCCAACAACGCGCCTGAAAAAGCTTTTGCGTAGCTTCCTAGTAACTAAGGAATTATGGGAAAATTTTGGAATTTGAATAAAAGCAACTTTTATGTTGAAATGTAATTTATTATGAGTGCATTTCTTAAACTAGATTTTTTCCACGAATTATTTGGCATATTTTGGATTTTCTCTATCTCAAATACCAGCACTACTAGAAATGTATTAATTATTCCGGGGAAAAAACCCAAAAACATTTTTGTCCGTTTTTGAAGATTTCTATTTTTAATCTTCTGGAAAAAAATGTACTATTCGTCCTATCAACATGAGATAAAAAAAACATGAATTTGAATTCTTAATTTCTTTTACAAATTCGAAAAACTGTTATTCACATTTTTTTAAATTTAAAATTAAATAAATAATAACAAATCGTATTTAGAGTCTACCCACTCAGTCATGTATCCATTATAATGGACTCGTGGTCTGATTGAGTTAAGGTATAGGCCAATTATTTTAGCCACGTGACCTCCCGAATCACAGTCTCACAAGTAACGCATGTGCCACTATTGTCAATACCGTCTTAGTTATGAAAAGTCACATTGGAAATTCCTATTATCAAGCTGATGTGAGATTGTTAAGAGGAATGTTAACAAGACAAGTTAGTGTCGATCCTAACCACAGAATATCCATTTAAGTTAACGACAGCTCTCTAAAAACAACACGAATGTTCCCTTAATACCACCTAGGGCCAGAACATCGGCGTACCAGAATGGTTTTTTTAATCGATCTGTCTCATTGTGGAACCTTCTAAACAATTGATTTAGAAATTTACTTACATGTTTCAACATGAGTATTAAAAGGTTTTTAAATGACCAATTTTAGAAGAAAAAATCGTTTATGTTGAAGTGTTTTTAATGTTTTATTAAAATTATCTTGCTGTGTTTATTTGAAATGTAATTTTAACATGATGCGACGTTCTTTTTTATGTGGGGATATTGTGTAACAAGGGTAACATGAACGAAAGTATTACGGGGCAGATTCTCTTTCTGTTGTTCTTGCATTCATATATTTTCTCTGTTATAAATGACATGTTTAATATGTTAATTATTATGAAAAAAGTGAATGCAAAATATAATAAATAAATAAAGACAAATTTAACATCGTTGTAGCATACAAGGTAGTAAACATGCTCTCAAGTACAAAAGATAATTATTTAAAACCAAGTTTTCTCGCCTCGTGTTTGCTATGAACTAACTCCGCAATAGCGTTCAACAAAGATCATAAATTATGCGCTTATGAGAGAACAATCGAAACTACTAGAACGAAGCAAGATCTTCCCTACCTTATTATCTCGGCCATTTAGATTGATTTGGTAGAATTCTCTGACGTGAACTAAGTCTTTCACACGACAAATACACCGGTGAACCCGGCTCGTTTGTCAATATTGAACTAACAACCTAAAACTATAGTGAAGTAAGTTACAGAACAAAGAAATGATGGAACATTGATTGTACTGTTCTTAAAATTAATAAATTATTCACGTTATCTTATCCTCAAGTTTAAGAATTCAACAATTCAAGAAAAACTATTGATAAACATCTCAATCATTTTTTCACTAATCTTAAGTTCACGGTTTATTTAGACCTTGACCTGTTTGTATGATAACACAAAACAACACAAATTCAACAGAAAAATAATTTAATCCTCAAAATTTCGTTTGTATTAAATTAGGACTCATGTAAATTATTTATTTATTATTTGTTTCGTAACACATTCGTAAATGTGTCACAAGGATGGCAGAAAAGAGCATAGCTCAAAACACACTTTAAGTGCATTTGGTTATTGACATCTCAGACGTTAATGTTGTGAAATAAGTTTGCTTAAGGTCACATTAATAATATCATGAAATACGTTTGATTTCATATTTTCTTTATACGTAAAAATGGTATTGAATTATTTGAATTTTATTTGTAATGTAGATTTCAAATGTATGTATGAGACAACAAAATGTATGGTACAGCTTATAATAATTAATGTGTTTTTAATCTACAATTAATTAAGAAATGAGATTATGAATCTGGCCGAATGGACATTGAACGGTCGTATCTAGGAATAAGAAGAAAGTAGAGATTATGAATAATATGCATTATGCAATGTCATATTCAGTTCAATGACTCAAGAGCGTAACGTGGTCTGAGTTGACATCAGACACCGTATGAAGTGTGCGTACCAACAATAAACCGTTGATTAGTATTAGATGATTGGATGAGCGTAGCGAGCGTAGCGAGCGAAGCGAAGATTCCATTTCACTACACTGGAGAAAAAAATCCGGAATGTTTTTTTTTTTCTTTCTTTTTTTCTGTATTTTTGTGTGTTTGTCAGCACGATTCCGGCTAAACCGATACTCCAATTGCGATGAAATGTTATGGAGGCCTTCGAAATCTCTGAACTTAGAACTGCCACGTTTTTGAGCGCAATCGGGAAATTTTTTCTTATAAAAAACGCAATTTTACGATTTTTTCGATTTTAAAAAAATTCTTCGACTTATAACACCTACATACTTTATCCGATTGTAATGATTTTTTCACAGAACCTTAATTTTATGAATTAAGATATTTGTGTGAAATTTGAGCGTAATCGAAAAATTATTTCTCGTGCAAATCGAAATTTTACGTTTTTTTTTCTTTTTTTAAATAATTCTTTGATTTATAACACCTACATGCTTTATTCTTTTGTAATGATTTTTTCACAGAACCTTAATTTCATGAATTTATATATTCGTGTTAAATTTGAGCGCAATCGAATAATTATTTCTTATAAAAATTGCAATTTTACGATTTTTTTCTTTTTAAAAATTATGATTAATTAAAAAAATTAAGTAACTTTTTTATTTAATTTAATTTAATTTAAAAAAATAAAGTTAATTTTTTATTAAATTGAATTGAATAAAAAAATCTTCGACTAAGTAATGATTTTTTCACAGAACAACAGAAAATCCGCGTAACACATGGCAGCTCAATGCACCATATACGCTCATCCAACAACGCGGCGGGACTTAAGCGTTTTCCTAGTAATTATAGACAGATGCAGGATTTTACGTTTTAATTTAGCAAAGATGCCTTTTGAGTTTATTCATTTTGCACAGAGAGAACACTCGATTCTGAGAAAAAAACTCTAATGCAGATACAATATTATAGCGACATGACTACACAATTGTACAACGGGAGAGGAGGGATTAAGAATACAAAAAATGCTCGAAATAAGTAAATATGTAGGGTTAAGTCTTAAACGTTGTTTCTTTGGAATGTTATAAAAATTAAACCTTTCAACACTATCGAGACTATTTTTATTTGTTTTATATGATATGTATGATATCGTTTCTTGTCAGTTTTTTTCCTTATATCTGGGCTTGAAAAGTACTGTTTTTACTAAAAAGCACGAAACGTTGTCATAAATAAATAACTGGACACGGATATCCGAAATAAATAAAATTATTATTAATTAAACGAGTGAGCGCAGCGAACGAAGTGGTCTCCATTCAACTCAAACGGCTCTCATTCTGTAATTCTGTGTGTCTGTACGTTGAAAATCAGCTGAATCGCTGAACAGATTGTGCTGAAATTTTAAGCAGACATCCGGTACGAGTTTACTGAGAACTGCCAACAAAATCAGCTAGATCTATTGCGATTTAAACCTACAAGAAATAATAAATTGATTAATAGGCTGCCAATAAGTATGAGTTATTTTAGCGACAATGGTTTTGCTTTTGAAAAAATATTTTTTGTTTATTATCTGTCTGGCGGTGAAATGCCGTGCCCACGGTGGATCGAATTTTGCACACCCAAGGTATCCCCAAATTCCGCTCGGAGATTGAGTAAACCTTGCAAATATTTACACGTATTTCGCGGCTATATGTTTTCCATATTATTATCACAGATGATGAACTACACTGCGTTATTTGCATTTCAAAACATGTTTAATAATTATTAAAATACAATCCAGAAATAACAAAATCTTTCCCGACCAGGGGATTGAACCCACGTCTCCCACATTTCGGCTATAAGGACGCCTTAGCCAATAGACTAGGGAAGCTCCAAAGTCGTTGTTAGACGAGTGAGCGACTCACGTTGTCATGAATAAATAACTATAGGCCTAGATGGATAGCCGAAAGAAATAAAATAAACATTAATCAACCGTGAAAGTTTTCATTCAAATATATTATATATTGTGACGAAGAGAGACCACCGTATTGAAATACGGTGTAACTTTCAGATTACTATTATTTTAAAAAAAATTGTATTTATAAGACACACACAAAAAAAATCATCAACCTACAACGTCTTGATACGACTAACATTTCGGATGTCCGACGGTCTATAGAACGTTATAAGTTCAATTTAAAAGAACGGTCTCTATAGTTGGTCATTGTTCACTCGTCGAAGGTGTAGACGCCAACAGGGTTGGCTCGGTCTGCTTCAAACTTGAAGTCCCTCAATGAAAATCTGCAAAAGTGAAGGAGTAAGTAGACTCTAAATACGAATATGTATGATTTTATTTACTTTGTGAATGGCCAGCAAAGTTTTTAGAGATAAATATATTTCGTTATAAAGGGATATTGAAATATTAAAATGATTAAGATGTCTGTGACGTGACCCTGCTAGTCGCTGTCTTCCTCGGTGTTGGTGAAGCGTCGATACAGGTTGTTGTTGTCAGGGGCGGATACACCGTCTACCTCAGTGTTGTAGGTGACGTACGGCGCCTGGGACATCAGCGTCGTCTGCAACAAGAATAACGTTGCTTTGCCCATTCAGTGGAATTGTCGCTGTAATGTACATCAACTTTCAAAATTTATATCGGGGTTGAAGATAGTTTTTTCAATTTGACCCTATTTTTTTTTTGTGTGTGTATTAAAAATAAATACATTTTTTCCCATCCCGATTGGACAAAAAGAGCATTTTTTAGAGAAAATTGAAAAAAAACATCTACAAAAATGGCTTAAAAATGGGAAAAAATGTGGTTTGTCCCAGACAATAGTTGTAGTATTGCTACTATTTGAGATACAAAAAATGTAAAATATGCAAAAACAATTCAGACAAAAATCTTTTTAGAAATGTACTTCAAGTAAACATCTTTACCTAAAATGAAGCTTTAATTCAAAATCAAAAAATTCAAAAAAATTCCTTTAAAAAAAACACGAAAAAATATTTGAAAAACACTAAAAATCTTATAAAAAATATGTATTTTGAAATTATTGCTTAAAATAACTTAATTTTAGCCAATTTAATTCTCCACTGAATGGGTTAGGACAGCTTACCCCTCTGAAGGTGACTTATTGGTGAATCGTGTATACATGTAAATGGTGAATCTTCAGTCCGAATCTGATGAGAATCCAGCTAGCGACCTCCCGGGTATAGTTTCACGAACTGCAGCTTCACATTCTCTTGACTTTTGAATGTTAAACATCCAGTTTGCCGTTCAACACAACGGATTCAACTAAGAAACGAGTTTCTTCCCCCCCCCCACCCCCCCCCACCTATTCGAAAAAGAGTTTCTACTCGACTGGTTAACTACATCGGTTCAATTATCAGTAGGGCCCCGTGAAATAAGTTTTATGTACATGAATTACCCCAAATATTAGCATTGATTAGCATCAATTCACAAATGGTAAAAAAATGTATTTTTATAGAATAGCTACTATAAATACCTTATTTTTTACAAAGTATTTGCCAAAATGCCTCAAATCGGTCCAAAAAGGGTCTTCTACCTTAAATTAGCCCAAATTCCACATTTTTAGCACAAAATAGCAAAAATACTATAATTTAGCACTTTTATATTTTAGCACTCAAAACCTATCAAAAGATTCACAAATAAACTCTTATCCCAATTTGTCCACATTTAGAATTTCACCTGGCTCTTCATATCAGTTTTGGACCAGCAAACCACAAGAATTAATCCACTAAGACGTTGTATCATTCATTATCCTACCTGTGCAGTTACTGGCACGCTTTCTCGTCCAATGATGACAAGCAGGGGACAGTAGAGCAGTATGAGCAGCCCCACACAGCGCATCAGCCAGGGAAACCCTATGGCCCGCACCAGCTCTCCGCCTGCCAGGGGCCCTAGGGTACAAGACAGTTGCTCATTAAGTTCTGCGTTGTGCAGAGATAACCTTAGAAAAATACTCAATTAAAACAATAGACGTACAACAATATATCTACAAAGTATTATGCTCGTTTTGATAAACTATAGGAAAGCGTCAAAGTCGTTGTTGGACTAATGAGTGTGCCATGCATTTGATAATATATTTACTATGATAGGGATTTTGTTTGGTTGGTGAGGATGTTTGTATCTACTATCTAAGTTAGCAAACAGCCACTCGACTCATTTAATTTATAGATTTCAATCTTGACATGAAAGGAAAACAGTATAGGCCCTATACATGCATTTTTCATCTGTCGAATTGTAAGGTCAAATAATTACGATTTTTCATGAAAACATTCGTTTTAAAACACATCTGAATTCATCCTTACCCAGAAAGTACGCGAGTGAGACTGCAGTCTGCTGCAGGGCGTACACCGAGCCGTAGTTTGCAGAGTACCTGGCGTCTACGAGGTTGGCTAGGAGCGGAACTAGAGCCGCGTCCACCACGCCGATACCAGGCCGATACGAAGTGCGGGGCGACGA
Organism: Sweltsa coloradensis; assembly: GCA_024449915.1. Classification (NCBI taxonomy): domain Eukaryota; kingdom Metazoa; phylum Arthropoda; class Insecta; order Plecoptera; family Chloroperlidae; genus Sweltsa; species Sweltsa coloradensis. The sequence continues at coordinate 11,458 of JAMZAV010007228.1, read as the reverse complement.
GTGGGCCACTCCGCCCGCACTGGGAACCTGTGATAGAAAGTAGTAACCTGATGTATGTCACCAGGTGGCTACCCAACAAACATTATACTCTGGGTCCCGTGCGGGAAAGTTAAGGGAAGTGCGGGTTAACTGCGGGAAGCGGGACGTCCCGCACGGGACCCGCGAGGGAAGTGTACGGGACGTCCCGTGTCTGGGAAAGTCACGGGACGTCCCGCATAGTTCCCGCGAAGGAAGGGATTCGGATAAGATACGTATACGGGTAAACTGCAATGCCGTTTATTATGAACGATCCAGTTAGTCAACATAATTTACTATTTTGCCTGTTGAAACAAAATGAGCATATTGTACTTTAATCAATCTCCACCATAAAGAGTTGTGTGTGTACATTATGAAAAAACACGATAACCAATCACCTTGGTAATGAATATATTACTTAGTTTTTATTTATTAATTAAAACAACAGCTGTATGCATCAACAAATTAAAAAGAAAATTTTGTGTATATTATGAAAATTCAAAAGCAATTTGTAGAACGTTCTTTTTATTTTTATTTACCGCCACGGAGTCAACATTCATCTGCACACGCGAAAAACATTGAATGTTATGCAGATAATTCTGTAGCATTTGGCCTGCTTTCATTTTCTCCTGTAATACATTTTTGTATGAGCGAAGCAAAGATTCCATTTCACTACACTGGTGAAAAAATCCGGAATGTTTTTTCTTCTTTCCGTTGTATTTTTGTGTGTTTGTTAACACGATTACGGCTAAACCGATACTCCAATGGCAATAGCGATGAAATTTTCTAAAGGCCTTTGAAATTTATGAAACTTAGAACTGCCACGAGCCACGTCGCAATTACGATATATTTTGATTTTAAAAAAATTCTTCGACTTAAACCTCTAGCCTACATGCTTATTTGATTGTAATGATTTTTTCGCAGAACCTTAATTTTATGAGTTAATATATTCGCGTGAAATTTGAGCGCAATCAAAAAATTATTTCTCATGAAAATCACAATTTTACGATTTTTTACGACTTAATAAATTTCTTGACTATACCACCTAAATGCTTTATCCTATTGTATTTTAAGAATAATATATTCGTGTGCAATTTGTGCGTAATAGAAAACAAATTACGCTTTTTTCGTTTTTACCAAATTTCTTCGACTTATAACACCAACATGCTTTATTCGGTTGTAATGTAGTGTGTAATATAATGTGCGCCCTGATCCTCATATCGTCGTCGTTAAATTAAAACAATCATACCAAGCGTGTCTCGCAGCCCATAGCAATGGGAAAACGAAATCAATTTAAATACCATCTGAATAACACATAGCAGCTCAATGCACCAATTACGCTCATCCAATAACACGCCTACCCTGAAAAAGCGTTTGCGAAGCTTCCTAGTAATCAAAAAAATTTCACCATACTCATGGTTTACTTTCACCAACTGAGACAAAAAGATATGAAGATCTCACATGATGTCATTTTAATTTGGTTGCATGTTCCAATAGAATTAGTACGTTATTTGTGGTCAACCAGCATCGCATCGGACAGCCTATACTTTATTTATGCAGATACACCCACCTCGGCATTTATCAAACAACTAGAACAAAATATCGAACATGCGCATTTATTTACTGTACCCACATTAAAATATACCGTACACCATTAGTATAATATACTGAACACTATTCCAACACATCCAAATAATTAAAAGACTATACGGATAGGCCACAAAGCAAGCACACAATAACTATGATACTCGAGTAGATTTGCTGTTGAATCTATAGGGTGTTATTCCCACTCCGCTCAAGCATCTTCCGTGGCGTAAACGGTTAGATGCGTGGCTTACAGATGGAGAGTCGCCCTGCTGGACCGAGTTCGAGACACCAAACTTGAAATTTTATAATTACCTGCAATTAATACATGTTGTGTTTCCACCTACAGGCAATCAACTGGTGTCGAAAATAAGACAAAATAGCCATGTAAACCGATATTATATAAAACTTTTTATTTTATTTTACGTTTAGCCTACATATTTAGCACCTAGATCGCGCTACAGATACTACGGGAAACTAGCGGGAAGATCGCGGGACGTCCGTGCGGGATTATCGCGGGAAGATCGCGGTACGTCCCGTGCGGGTAACTAGCGGAAGATCGCGGGACGTCCCGTGCGGGATTATCGCGGGAGATCGCGGGACGTCCCGTGCGGACGTCCGTACGGGACCCGGTATCGGCCAGTAGGACACTTCTAGGCGGGACCGTACGGGAGTCCCGCAAGGGTCCCGCCCGGGCAAGTGCGGAAAAAAAGACTGCGGAAGACTGCGGAAGACTGCGGAAGACTGCGGGAAAGCCCAAAAATGTTTGTTGGGTAGGAGCGGAACTAGAGCCGAGTCCACACGCCGATACCAGGCCATACGAAGTGCGGGGCGGCGAGTTGGGCCACACGCCCGCGCTGGGAACCTGGGAGAAAGTTATCCCGAGGAGTCCAAGGTGCTAGGAGCGGAACTAGAGGCCCGTCACCCGCGGATACCAGGCCGATACCGAAGTGTGGGCGGCGGTTGGGCTACTCCGCGCGCTGGAACTGCGGTAGAAACATACCAGTCGTACCAGGGGGCGGAGTGGACCACCGCCCACCCGGCCGATACACAAGCGATCCGAGTGGGGCGAGCAGTTGCTGGACCGGCTAGCGGGAACCAGTGATACAGGCCGATACCGATGTGTCCAGGCGGCGAGGGCGACCGAGCGCGCCACCACGCGATACCCTGGTCAGATACCAATGGCGGGGCGGCATAGGGCGACTCCACCACGCCGATACCCATGCAGAATACAATGTGGGGCGCGAGTTGCGCCCGCGCTGGAACTGGGAAGCAACATCCTGATATGCACCGTTGAGGTGGGGACGAGCGGTCACCACTGGCCATACCCGGCGCGGGAACCGGGGGAAGGCAGTTGGGCCACTCGCCCGCGCTGGGAAACTGAAGAAAGTAGATGCGTATCACCAGGCCGGTACAGGGCGATAACCGCAGTCCGGCGGCCAGATACCACGCCGCCGGTGGGCCTCGAGTTGGGAAACACGCGTAATCCTGATGTATGTACCAGGTAGGTAGGAGCGAACTAGAGCCGGTCCACCAGCCGATACCAGGCGATACCGAACGTGCGGTGCGGCGAGTTGGGCCACTCCGCCCGCGCTGGGAACTGTGATCAGAGTAGAATCCTGTGATGAACAGGTTGGCTAGAGTGAACCAGCGCTCACACGCCGATACCCGGGCGATACCAGTGCGGGCGGCGAGTTGGACCGACATCGGGCCGCGTGGGCACCTCCCGCTGGAAACTAGTTCTGAAGTAACAAGTTGGTACGAGCGGACGGAGCGGACTACCACGCCGTACCCAGCGATACCGAGGGCGGGGCGAGGGTGGGGCACCGCAGTGGGACACCTCCCGAGGGAACCGTGGAACGAAGTGTATTGTGCATCACAGGTTGGCTAGGAGCTGGAACGAGCCGCGTCACACGCCATACCCAGCCGATACGAGGCGGAGTTGGGCGGCGATGGGCCACTCACGCCGGATAGAAATGGTACAGTGATCTCAGTTGGTACCAGGTTGTAGGAGGGAACTAGAGCCGCGTTCCACCACGCCGATACCCAGGCCGATACCGAAGTGCGGGGTGGCGAGTTGGGCCACTCCGCCCGCGCTGGGAACCTGTGGTAGAAAGTAGTATCCTGATGTATGTCACCAGGTTGTAGACGCCGATACCCAGGCCGATACCGAAGTGCGGGGCGGCGAGTTGATACCGAAGTGCGGGGCGGCGAGTTGGGCCACTCCGCCCGCGCTGGGAACCTGTGGTAGAAATTATTATATACGAACCATGTCACAAAAATTGCTGTTATAGAGAGAGTACAACAACGATATTTCAAACACTTGTGCTTCAAGGCTAATAAGGAATACCATAGATTAAATTATCTAGGTATGTGTTCTGACAATAATCTAAGTACCCTTGAAAACCGGAGGAAATTTATGGACATTGTTCTGCTCTTCAAAGTTGCTAATAACCTGCTTTACACGCCTCTAATTGAGTCATTAAACTACCATGTGCGACCAAGGAACACTCGAATTCATTAACTGTTTCATCTTCCCTTCAGCCGCATTGATGTGCACAAGTATTCGTGTTTAATAAGGTTGCAGGCTACGTATAACAATCTTTTATCATTAAATGGGTCTAATTTAGATTTGCACAATAGTGAAATCCATCTCTTTCGAAAACAACTAAAAGAAATATTAAAATCAACTTCACTAATGTCTATAGTCGCTCGTGCTTTCACATACAATTCATTTTTCCACTTTACACACTCACACAATCATTCACTCAATCATACATACAACGCAACACGCATACATACATACATTCATCATCTCACACACACATACATTCATGTTTATATCATTTGTCTAGTCATTTTTATGTAACTAATTTTACATTGTATTGTTGCGTTATATTTGTATTGTCATAGTTTGGTAAATTACACTTGTGGGACATTTGTCCTGTTGTAATGTGGCCACAAATAAAATAAAATAGAATAAAATAAAAGTAGTATCCTGAAGTATTGCCATCGTCTTTTGACTGCTCTCAACAAGTTCACTTTTCCTTCAATATTCATTTTTCTTATAATCCTGTCCATTGATGGTTTCTTTTTACACACCTTTAAGGATTTGGTGTCAAGATAGTAAAGAACAACCAATGGCTAATTTTAAGAACTCAATATCAGCATTCGCCTTTTGACTTATAGAGAAACCTAGAAAATACCTACAATTGCGCTCGAAATGACAGCATTTTAATTTTTTGACTAATTTTTAAACTGAACATAACAGCTGTTCTAATTCGCAACCTTGGGTCCTCTATCGTATTTAATTATATTATCAATTATTTTTATTACTGAGCATTCGCCTTAGTGCCTCCATTCTCATTTTCTCTTTTTCATACTTCTTAGCATTTCATTATATTTTAACAAAATCATACAAAACTATTATGACCAAGAAGAATATAATTATAGCATTTGCAATTTTGCAAATTGTTAAACCGCAAATTATTGTACAAGTGCATAGCTGAAACTGTGTCATGTCGATGTTATATTGGATTCAATTACCTAGAACTACAAGGTCACAACAATAATGTTCACTTTTATCAGCTATCATTATAAAAAACATTATTAGAAGCATCGTCATCCGTCGTACAACATGTTATTAATAATTATAATAAAACACATGTTGAATTTCAGAGACAAACGAACATATTTGAAAATGACACAATGTTTGTGTGGCAAAGACTTATAGGTAATGAGATATTTGAAAATTGGTTGACCAACTTACCGCCATTGATGCCAGGCCTACCAAGATCATGGCCATAATGGCGACTCTCCATCGTCCCAGGCGGTAGGCGACGACCCCGAAACAGTTGGTACCTATGAGGTAGCCTAGACTGTCTGGTATGAACACTGTGCCCAGCTGCCATTTCTGAAAGGAAAACAAACTCCGTGGGTCATAGCTGGGGGTCAAATAATTCAAGAGGAACATGTTTGCTTTTGTTATCATACCAGCTCAAATCGAACTTGGAGAAAATATGTTAGAGAAATTAATTAATAAAAATTTAAAAATTAAATTAATATAATAATCAAGACATAACTTCAAAATTTTAATATTAAAAAATTCGGATTGTCATTCAATAGTTATCCATTTGTAAGTCAGTATTTTGTTTTAATCGAGTACTTTCTTCAGTTATCCAATTTTTACTCGACAGCCCAAACATAACGACTACACTACTTGTACAGATGCTAGAACTTCCCTTGACAGATTACTCATAAATTTTCATGAAACATTTAATTGAATTGTTAAATTAAATAGAAATGAATAAATTGATTCGTTTCCATTTACTCAATTTGGGATTTAAGTTTTCACAAATATTATGAGAATCTTATATGTGGTTGCTGATATTATTCTATACGCTAGACGAGACTAGGAGAGCTAGCTTACCTACCTCTGGTTTGATATTATCCATCAGCCAGATGGGAAGACAAGGTTCCAAGATGGCCATAGCTGAGGTAGATAACAAGATGGCGCCGCCGTGATGAGAACCAGCCAATCAGAGAGCAGGCTGCGCCATCCGATCTGTGACACTTCTCTCTGCAAGTTAACCGATGTTAATGACATGTTTTGTCCTTGAGTAAATAAAGTATGGACAATAATTTCAATGGTAATTTCACTCACCACATCTCTTGTTTTCAAATCCAAGAAAAACAACTGAAGGACTGAAAAATGAATGCATTTTTATAACAGTCATCATTGCAACAAAGAATTAAGATAGTTTTTATCATCTATTAGTTATAAGTTTTGGTGGCAACGAGTATCTTCCGAAGACAAATTAAGTGAATAAATTATATTCTCTTTCAGTATATACTCAAGAAGGATCCCAAGACGAGATTCTGAAGAGGCAGAGGAGAGTAAAGGAAAAGGAGTTATGCCAAGAGAGAAGGACTGAAGGATACGTTGAAGAGATAGGTGAATCGTTGGACGGGGAGACAGAAGTAAAGCTGTGGGAGGACAGGAAGAGGAGGACAGGAAAGTGGAGGACAGGAAAGAGTTTTTTAAATTGAAGTGACTGATTCGGGAGACAGGCAATCTTGACTGAAGGTTTAATGTAAGGGATTAAGTCCCCTTGAACAGACCTCAGACATCATTTCACAGTTATTGACATATCCGCCACATACCTGGCTAGACACCTAAAGAGGGGCATGAATTACACCCTGAGCAGGCTTCCCACAAAAAATTGTTAAAAAATTATTAAAATATTAAAAATTATTTGTTAAATTGATGGAGAAGCTGATGCTGGACGAAGATGAAGAAACGCTGATGCAGGCAACCTCGGCACACAAGTTCGTACGCACTACTCAACCTGACATCGTTTTAAATGAGTTATGGTATTCATTACACACCAAAGAAAACAATTATTGCTTATTATATCTCTATCCACATAAGAATCAAACTCAAATAGATTACCTCCGTTAATAAGAACGAAGACTGCAATTATGATGAACGGAGCGCTCTTCCCGACGAAGTCGTACAGGAGGCTTCCGAAAGGGTATCCTAGTAGGACTCCCAGGGCGATACTTCCAAGCACAACCCCCATGACCTTTGACCTTGGCCCCTCCTCCGGGTACTGCTCGGCCACCAAGCACATGCCTGAAACATTGATTGGTAAATCATGTTGTTTCTGGACCTTATTGTATTTATTTCCTTTGAAAAAAACTGTTATTTGATAAATATTTAGAAAGCCATTCGGCCAGTTTCTTCAAAATTTGATTAAATGTAAAAGTCCAATGACCTAGTTTTAATTTTAATACTATTAAGTGTCAATTAAAACTGTCCTACATTGAAGGTCTTGTAAGTATCGTGCAATCGTGGTTGATGCATACATTTTAAACCTTTAAGAGTGTGATGTAAAATCGATTATGTATTAAGTATTTAATGTCATCAGTTTGTTGTGTGATGGGAATTCAAACTGAATAAGCGGTTAAAGTAAATCGCAATAATATTCTCGATTAATCGCATCACTTACCAGAGACGCCTATGCACGCAGAAGCCACCCCTTGAAGACTCCTGGCCAGCAGAAGAGAGGAATATCGCTCTCCAAATGCAAACACTGCGAAACACAAGTTACATTGATTACTACACATTACTTTCAATAACTTTATTATTTTGTAAGATTAATAGGGATACGTAACAAATTGATTCTCATCGCAAAAAGGAAGTTTGAACGTGAAAGCAATATTCTCTTTTTTTTAATTAAGATAGACAATGTATAAATCTGTCCAGCCAGTAAACTGCTAGTGTATTGACCCTAGTAGCACACGGAAGTTTAGTTTATCCATGGCCCATGACCGTCGCGCCATGCCATGGCAAAATTGCAAGGGCCATACAAGAACCATGCACGATCATGACTAGTTGGGCATGGTTATTGCTGGGCCTATTGGCGCGTTGCCACAGAATGGATTTAGGTATAAGGTTGACACATGGCCCATGCATGATGCACCACACGGCAGGGACAGTGTTCATGGCAATCACATGGCACATACACGACGCGCCACAGCCCGGCTAGTAGAGCATGGCAATCACATGGCACTAACACGACGCGCCACCGAATGGCTGGTAGTGCATGGTAATCACATGGCACGTACACTACGCGCCACAGCCTGGCCAGTGTGCATGGCAACCACATGGCACATACATGACGCGCCACAGCTTGGCTGGTAGAGCATGGCATTTACATGGCACATAACGACGTGCCACTGCCAGGCCAGTAGGGCATGGCAATTGCAGGGCACATACCAAACGCGCCACAGCTGATCGATCGATTGTGGCGCTATCTCTACCGCATTAGAGGAAATATTCGTTAAATGATTACAATAATGTATTTATTGCCTCCATTAATTATTATTGTTAGCTAAGCTTGTATTCACACGGTGCGTAATTTTCGGGTTAATATTTTTCTGTTACAATATATAGCATCGAATTCATACTACAATCTCTGTAAGTATGAAACGAAGTTAGCACGTACGTGCAACTTTTACACTTGATTTGATGGTCTTGGATACTTAGAAAAATGTTTAGTACTCTGGTATCTCTTCCCTGAGGAGAATCAATATGAGTCTTTTCTTACCTCAGTACATTTGCTCCATACATGACAAGGGTGTCAGGGGTTTATCGTACATTTGCGCCACGCATGGCAAGCTCCATGGGCAGTACCACGCTAACCATGCAAGTGCCATGTTTAAAAGTCATCCAAGAAAATTGATTGTACTCGCGGCCAAAACGTTGCATGGCCCATCGACGAGTGTTGGGCATGGCCCAGGCGCGCTAAACGTGCATGGGCCTTGCGCGATTAGCACGCATGGTGCAGAAAAGTAGGCATGGGTATTTTAAGCTAACCATGCATGTGCCATGTTTAAAAATCGCCCATGGGTTTTGGTTGTACTCGCGGCCAAAACGTTGCATGGCCCATGGACGAGAGTAGGACATGGCCCATGCGCGACCTACACGCATGGCACTGACAAGTACGAGTACCTTGTGTCCTGCATGGCTAATTGGCGCTAACCATGCAAGTGCCATGTTTAAAAGCCATCGATGGGTTTTGGTTGTACTCGCGGCCAAAAACGTTGCATGGCCCATCTACGAGTGTTGGGCATGGCCCATGCGCGGACGTTAAGATAATCGTCCATGGCCCATGCATGGCACTTGACGGTGTGCTACTAGGGGAGGGACTGCCTCAAAGCTCTCTTTTACCATGGTCAACTAGCTTAGTTGAACTAATTGAACAATGATCAACAATGATAATGACGTCACGAACAGGCGGCAGAGGAGTTGCGAGTGGCAGACAAGGGGATAGTGACTAGTCTGACTAAGCATTGAGATTTGGGATGGTAGAGCCTCAACATGACGTATTGCGATGATCTCACCGAGTGCAGCTGCCAGCAGGTTTACAGATCCAATGAAGAGAGGCAGGTGGTAGCCCAGGTGGCTGGTCATCAGCCCGACCAGTGGATTCACCACGATCTGTACCAAGGCCTTGGACGCGAGGAGGATGCCCACACGGCCGTTCTCTTCCACCGCCTCCTCTACGTGTGGTGGTCTTGACTCTAGCTTTAGCTGGCGGTGAGGGATTCCCACGCGGCCGTTCTCTTCCACTGCCTTCTGTACGTGTGGTGGCCTTGACTCCAGCTCTTGCTGGCGGTGGGGGATTCCCACACGGCCGTTCTCTTCCACCGCCTTCTCTTCGTGTGGCAGCTGCTTCAAACCTAAGTCTAGCTGGCGGTGGTCCAGAGGGTTGGACTTAACTGTGAACGAAGATGACGGGGCGGCTTTCTCACCGGGGACAAGGCTGAAACCAACAGAATGTTTAGAAAATATACGTTGTTCTTTAATATTAATGTTAATGGAACATTTAAATTTGAATAAACTAGGAAAACGCTAAAGTCCCGCCGCGTTGATGGATGAGCGTTTTTTTTGTAAGTTTTTTTTTTGCGTTTTGTGCGTTTGTTTGCACTTTTTCTTTGCAAGTGCTTTTTGAATGCATTGTGGAGGTGATTGTTGTCAAGTTTCTATTGTTATTTGTTAATTGGTATTATAAACTTCAAAAAACTCATATTAAAACCTTTATTTCTGTAGATTCTGACTAATTTTTTCAACTTTTTCTTTCAAAAGGTACTACATCACCATAACCTTAATGTCCATGTGAAATCTGAACGTTGTAGCCCTACCCGTTTGGTCAGAATCGGCCCAAATGTGACGAAAATATCGCACTAAAAATTGAAAAACTAATATTAAAACCTTTATTTCTATGGATTCTAGCTAACTTTTTCAACTTTTTCTTTCAAAAGGTACTACATCACCATAATCTTAATGTCCATGTGAAATATGAACGTTCTAGCCCCACCCGTTTGGTCAGAATCGGCCCAAATGTCACGAAAATATCGCACTAAAAATCGAAAAAAATCGTAAAAGTACGATATTCATGAGAAATATTTCTTCGATTGTACCCAAAAACATTACACCTCTAAGTTCAGAGAAAACGAAGGTCCGGTCAAATTGTCATCAAGATCGCATATGCCGTTTGCCCGGAATCGAGCGAACAAACAGACGGGAAAAAAAAAAAAAAAAAAAAAAAAACACCAGAGCTAAATTTTTTGGGGGGTCAGTGAAATTGAAGTCTTCGCTTCCGCAATTTGACAATATTAAGGGGGAAAATATGCACTACCAAAATTGAACTACTACTTTTGTAAAACTTATTGTAATCAGTACTGCACATGGTAAAACAGAACGACGACTACAAAATATATATATTTCTTAACTCGATTTGTGAATAATGCAAATGTATATTATTTTGATTTACCTGTATATTTCGTATTTAGCACCATACTTTGTACAGTTTCCTGTAATTATCGGCTGAACTTGTCCTGATTTAATCACAACCAACTTCTCAGCTTGAGGGTCCATTCGTTTATCTTCTGTTTTCTTAGCAACCTTTCCTAAATCGGTGCCATTTTGAAACTTTCCAAAAACATTTTCATTTTTCTTTATTTCGTAATTGACACGGAGTCTGTTATCATTATTACTTACTAAATTACCAAACTTTCTTATTTGGCTTAAATAGTTTGTAGTTTTCGGGAACGTAAACGTGTGATTTGGAGTAGAATTCATCAAAGCATATCTTTTTGATCTGATTGGCTTATGAAATGTGCTGCCTTTTTCAACATCTTGATTTGCTAATGACGATCGCTTTTCTTTTATAGAAATTTTCGACTCTTTCATATTTATGTATTTCTCATTCAAAGAAGATTTGTTGATGTTATTTGGTGACAGTTTTGCAAGTAAGACGCTTTCTCCCAATGTTGATGTTTTTTGTTTAGT
>JAMZAV010007227.1:0-34591 GCA_024449915.1 Sweltsa coloradensis | reverse complement strand
TACGCCAAAAATACCGATAGAGCATGGTGTTTCATTTTGGGTTTGTAAAGTCAATACGATGACGCCTAAATACAATGCGATATACGCAAAGAAAACTTTTATTACGTGCTAAATGAACACTTTTTTTAATAGAAACTTATAGGGATTGTTTTAAAACGTTCGGCTAAGCCTTGATCTAAGCGGTCTTACACCTACGCGCAAACCAAACTAATAATAATATACAAGCCCCGAATAAGGAATAAGCTGAGTTGCTTGGCCCAATAGGGCTTGAGCCAGAGGAAAACATGGCTACTAACTTGAGGTGAATAAACGTGCCATACAAAGTTGGATTCCTTACAAATCACAGAAATCTAATCAAGATAGTTCTTTTCCAATATCGGAAGGGAAAATAGCGTCGCGACCCCTTTGAATTTGACGACGTCCAAAATTTATCTCGCGCACATTACTGTACTCAAAGGTTGCAATGTTTTTGGTTCAAGATAATGACATGGCATTTGTTGCATTTTACTCGTTTTTGTTATATATTTCATTAAAACTAACACACATTTAAAAAAGTAGCAGATAAGTCGTCTGTTTAATGAAAAATAGACCTTATCAACAAGATTTTTAACTTTGGATACCCCTAAAACCTACATTTAAAATTTTTTGACACTTCTTTTTGTGGATTTCAAGCATCAGTCTTCATATAAAATATGGATGGTATTCATTAACCAACTGGATATTGATAGCGTCTTGACGCCTCGAAGTCAAGCGACGTAAATTTTCGCTAGCAGCCATTTTGTCTTCACAAACTTAATAAAATTGTTATAAATGATTTAAAATATATTCTTAAATCTTTTTACTTTGTAATCGTGTTAGTTATCTATTCAAATCATCAAGCAATTAAAAAAAAATTTTTTAAAAATTTTTTTTTTTAACAATTGTACTTTGGATACCCCTACAAGACACATTATTTTATGTTGTTTAGACCACAGTTTGTTTTGTTCTTTTTCACGCGTCAATGTTAATACAAATGTGCATGTAACTCATAAACCAGCTGAATATTGATTATCATCTTGACGCCTTGAAGTCAAGTGACATACATTTTACATTTGCGCACACGATCTACATCAACAGTCTAAAACTTTTACTTATTAAAACTAATCTTCTGTAATAGTGTAAATTAAATAAACTCAATTTTTTTATCAATAGGAATCAAAATGTAATCAGATAAGTAGCCCGTTTCATGTAAAAATGGACATTTCCGACATATTTTAAAAATTGTCGTACTTTGGATACGTCTAAATCAACAAGCTTCTTTTATGACTTTTTTTAAAAAAAAAACATTTTGGGCTGAATTTCACCCTTGAATGTTATAAATATGAAATTTTAAACCAAACTGAATATTGATAGCTTCACGACGCCTCGAAGTCAAACGACGTACATTTTCTATTTGCTTAATCGAAGTCATTTAAACTACGATATATGTTAATGTTGTGAGATTGAGGGATACAATAAACTTCAGTGAACTAGTTGTGGTTGGATACTTATTTTAAGAAACACAATTCACGAACATGATGAAATTATTAGAAGTGTGTTCGGTGAATGTAGACCATGATGTACCATTTTTACAAAATTGTTTACAAAATTAAGTTTTAGTAACCCAGAAAATTTAATTTTAAAAAATGCCATTATTTTGAACAATTGTTGTAAGATTTCACACTTTTATGTTCAAATAAAAAAATTTGTGTATAACTTACAAACAACTAGACATTGCGTCGAAGGGCAAATACAAATTCTTGCATATTCTCATTAAGTTGTCGCTTACACATGTTAAATCTAAATTTATTTTAGGAATCAAGAAAATGCAATGAAATAAATAGGTCAATATTTAAACATGGTACGACCAATATTGGGGGAATTTTAAATTTGTGTGACGTGACCCCTCGTGACGTAGTTAGATGATATTGAGCTTTGCTACCGATCGACTCGACTGAATGCGGTCGCTTCACTGCCAGTCATTTGAAAAGTGTTTTTTTCAAAGTACGGTTACAGGTTATGTTAGGATTATCTCCTTCCTTCTCTTTGTATGACACACTTATCACTTACTTTAAATAAACTAGAACCTAAGAGAAGACAAAATTTACCCTTTAACTGTTTGTAAAATATCTGAGCCACCGTACTCTTCCACATATCTTGACAAACGTTGTAATGCTAACACTTATCACATTAATTAAATTAACACAAAAAACACTTGTTGAGCGGTCACTGTGCTAGAGCAAATCTGCGAATGCTCCATCCACACATAAAGTCAACCCTTGCTAATTTAACACGTATTCTAACCGACTGTGTAGCCTCGCCCAGCCCGGCCCCAAGTCAGCTCTCAGCAGGCATCCACCTGCGTCACAAAAACCCCCAGGCGCGCGTCAAATAAAAACCATTTTAGGGTGTAGGCCTCATCCAAGGTGGCCACAAATTGCGGCATTCTAATTTTTGTACAAATCTACTTGCATTAAAAAATACTTCATCCTATGTGATAATATGCCATTAAGCATAATTATCAGGTCATATACTACGATGCCATTTTTTTAAAAAACATAAAAAAACGTATACAATAAGCTGCTGTTACTAGTTGGCCAAAGGGTTTGTATTATACTCTATGTTATTACATCATCATTTCTAACATTTATGCTTTGAGAAGTTTGGTTATATATATATATAAAAAAACAAGGATCTTGGAAAAAACCCCGTCGAAAATAAGAGAACCAGGGCAGAACCTGGGCGTCCACCGACGTTTCGTCTGAAACTACGTCAGACATTTTCAAGGTGACTGTGACTTACGGAGGTTGGAGTCACAGTGGTTGGAAAGCACGCAGCGCCCGCCTTATATAGCCTGGGCTGAAGGTGCGGGGCGGCGAGGTTATATAGAAAATTGGTGCGGGGCGGCGAGGTCATTACGTGAAAAGGTGGGGGCGGTGATGTCATATCGAAAAAATATATACGGATGGTGGCAATTGAGAAACAAAATAGCACAGCTTACTGTAGTGAAACCTTTTTAGTCCGGCTTTTTGTCATAGGGCCTGGTTGGTTGTCTTTTGAAATGTTATTCGTGCTTAGAATTATGGAATCTGAAATTTGCCCACCTCTGAGGGATTTGGCTGAATAGGTCTACGGACTACATTTCGAGCATGAGTGCAGGTTTCCAAGCAAAAGGAGGGAGGCTCTGGCTATTATCTCTTTTGTTCATGTTATTCGGCCGTTTCTCAATTTCCCCAAAATTCACGGATGTGGCTTTAGCTGTTGTACAGGCAAATAGTTTTGTTTTGTCAAAAAAACTATTACATGCGAGTAAGCTTTAGCATGTTGAGCCAGGCCCGATTTTTGTCACCTGCTTTCACAGCATTAGAGTGTTCATTTATCCTCACTGCTATGCGTCTGCCTGTTTGGCCTATGTACGTTTTATCGCAGTCGCCACAGGGAACCTCATAAACCCCTCTTTCTTCCAGATGAACAAGTCCTTAGCACTTCCAAAAAAAGGGGCTGATTTTTCTGTCAGTGGAGAAAATGGTTTCGATGTTCTTACGATTGAGGATTCTACCTATGGGCGTCTGTGTACACAGACGGTACCTCAGGGGTGGTGCAAATTTCAGATTCCATAATTCTAAGCACGAATAACATTTCAAAAGACCACCAATCAGGCCCTATGACAAGAAGCCGAACTAAAAAGGTTTCACTACAGTAAGCTGTGCTATTTTGTTCTCAATTGCCACCATCCGTATATATTTTTTCGATATGACATCGCCGCCCCGCACCTTTTTACGATATGACCTGGGCCGCCCCGCACCTATTTTCTATATAACAACCCCGCCCCGCACCTTTCGGGCCGAGGCTATATAAGGCGGGCGCTGCGTGCTTGCCAACCACTGTGACCCCAAAACTCCGTAGAGTCACAGTAAACCCTTGAAAATGTCTGACGTAGTACAGACGAAACGTCGGTGGACGCCCAGGTTCTGCCCTGGTTCATCTTATTTTCGACGCGGTTTTCCCCAAAGATCCTTTTTTATATATATATATATATTTATATATGTTTAAACTTGGCTTTATAGTAGGGACTATGACGCTGTTATGTTAGTACTTTAGAAAGAAAAGACCCCGGTGTAGTCACTTTTTTAATTCTGTCTAAAGTACAAACACACATATATATATATATAATATATATATATATTTTATATATATATATATATATATACAAACATATACCATTCTTACAAGGATTGGATTGGATTGGAAATTGCTTACGTCTCATATTTATGCAGCTTGGCTAATCGAGACGAAGGGAGGGACGTAAGGAGTGACGCGGAGGAACAAGGGGTGGACAGGCCTGTGCTGGTCAGAACCAGCCACAAGCGTGTGGGGAGGGCGGGGGGTTCCCCACGTCGTGGTCGTCTCCGTCTGTGTCATCATCCGTCCGTGTTGTCATTTTCGTCGCCGCCGGGGGGGTAGTCAAAGGGAAGGGAAATTTCCCGACAAGATTGGTTACTCTACTACAAGATAGGAATTTTGAGTAAAGTAAAAAAAAAAAATATGAGATCAGCAGACATTGTACATTGTACATGAGATTATATTATTATTATTATTATTATTATTATTATTATTTTTACAATCCACATGATATTCTCATGTATACAAGGTTACAAATGTATGAACAATGTACATTAAACAGTAAAGTAACGAGGAATACCAGCATGGTTGTAGAAGAGAAACAGATAGGGCAGACCCCCATGGCATGCATGCCTGTTTCATTTCTGTGAGCGCTTGATATTAAAAACTATAAACTATTAAGATATTACTAACATAAAACAATACTACGTTACAATGAAATAGAGAAATACAATAGAATCAAAAGTCAGAACTACGTTTCAATAAAATAGGAGACATTCGCTACACTTAGGGCCTAATGATAAAATGACAAACATGGCATTATTTTGGCTAGATTGGTAGATACAACCTACACTAATTAATAATCGAAAAACAGCTGTGAGAAATGAAAACCGTAGGTTCAACTAATGGGGATTATAACCATTTCCGATTACATTTGAATCACTGAAATAAAGTTTTTTATCCTATTTTTAAAAAATTACTATCTTTTTTCACTTCCAGGGGTTTTGTTGTTGCATAAAGTGACTGCACGGTTGTAGAAACCATTTTGATAATTGAAGTTCTAGCACGGGGAGGATTGAGAATGACACCTGTGTTCTGGCGATTGATTTGTCTAGGGTGAATTGAAATTCTGTTGTACGGGTTGAGGTCTGTTTCACCATTTAAACCCATGTTCCTCAGTAAAATAGGTCAGCTTGTTACAATAATTTTTAATTGAGGGGAGGTTACATCGAGTTAGACGCTCAGTCGCACTATCGAGTAATGTTCTTCTTTAAAAAATTATCTTAGTGCGCGATTCTGAATTACTTCTAGTTTGTGCATATTTATTTGAGATGTAGGGTGCCAAGCAGGTAAGCCGTAAGTAATGATAGGTCTAATTAAAGAGAGATATGCTGTCCTTATTGTGTTGGCTCTACTTTTCTTAAGGTTACGGTTGACGAAGCCTAGTAGCTTAGAGGCCCTATCTCTAACACTATCTGTGTGTTGATCCCACTTAAGGTCTGATGAGATGGTTATACCTAACAGTTTTAGCTTTTTTCTTGATTTAGAAAGTTTCCTGAAATGACATAGTTAGACAGAATCGGAGATTTGGATCTAGAAATCTAATATTTTGTGATTGCTGGCGTTCAGGTCCCATACTATTCAAAGCACACCATTTTTCAAGTGCAGATAAGTCAGCCTGTAGTGAATTTACATCATCTACCCCCCCGAAATCGGTCTAAACAAGGTAGTATCATCTGCATACTGGGCTACTTGGGAAGTCACATGTTGAGGTAGGTCCAAAAAGAATATTGCAAACAGAAGAGGGCCAATAACAGAACCTTGAGGCACCCTGAAGTGACTTCCACAGTGGCTGATTGGGAACCATTAAAGATAACCGATTGTTCCTGTGAGATAGAAACGATTGGATCCAGCCTAAGGCACTAGCTTCTACTTTGTCCCCCTTTAATTTTGCTAACAATCTTTTATGGGGAAATTTGGTCAAATGCTTTAGCCCAATCTAAAGCTCTGCAATCTACCTGTTTCACAGAAGACGTCTCGAGCGGACACAGCCACTGGTCAATCACTTCCGTCAGGAGTGTAACGCACGATCTCTTAGGGATGAAGCCATGTTGATAGAATTAATCAGATTATTTGTTTTAAAATGATGAATAAACGCTTAGTAACCAGTTTCTCCATCATTTTACACACTAACGAAGTCAAAGATATGGGTCGGTAGTTGTCTTTTTTACTCCTATCACCTTTCTTGAAAACAGGAACCCCCGGTTGCCTTCTTCCATACTTCCGGTACATTTGCTGTTGACGCCGATGGGTTGAAAATACTGACGGGAGATGGAGCTAGCGCTCGGCACACTGATGTAGGATTCGACCTGGTATTTGGTTGGTCCCAGAGCGGCGTTAGGTCGGATCTTACGTAAAAGATTTCGAACTTCCCATTCAGGGAAAAATGGAAGTCGGTAATAGATGTTGTCCCGACCGAGAATGTTGGGAGAGAATTTTGGCGAAGTAGATTTTTTGTGGAGAGTAATTATCACGGAGTTTAGTTTTAATGCTTTCCCGCTATATCCACAGGGTCTGAGAGTTTGCGCCATTGGACATGTAGTGATCGGGTGCCAAACTTCCCTGTCTGCTGTGGATATATTTCCAGATTTTTTTGGGATCATTACCTAAATGCCACACGTATTCGTCGTGAGCCTTGCGCACCTTCGCCTTGACCAATTTCCTAAACTTTTTGTACTGGAATTCCCGCTATCTGAAGGAGACTTCTTCCATTTACGGAAAAAAGGGAGTCGCGGCGTCGTATGTCTTTGATTAGAACTTTTGTGATCCAGGGTGGTCTTTTTTTGGAATTTATTTTCACTTTTGGGATTGTTGACTTGACACAGGACCAGAATATTGCCGTCCACTTTCTCCATGCCAGTTCGGTGTTCCAATAATTAAATTCGAGTGGGAGGTGTTCCACGAACAGGTTCGATAACAGACCCCAGTTGGCTTTGTTATAATTGAGCACTCCGCACAGATTTTTTTAGACTTTTGAATTTTGATTTTGAGAGGGCCGTATTGTTTAAATGATCACTCACACCCTGAATGACTTAAAATTTTTGAAATAAGTGAAGGATTTGCACAAAAGGATGTCTAAAATGGAGCGAGTTGACTTGGTTATGTGTGTGGCTTCCGTGACGAATTGCGGGGAGGAATAAATCGTAGAAACAGGATAGGAATGATTCGGAGAGGGGTTGCTTGCCTTAGGAATAGGGAGACCCGGATACATCAATGTTGAAATCACCGCAAATTAAAATAGCTTTGTATTTGTTTGAAATGTCAGATGTGTTATTTAGCGAAGTGATTAGTGAACTGTTCATGTCCTCAGAAGAATTCGGTGCTCGATATGCGCTAGCAGGTATTGTTTTCTTTTGTATGTGAACTCTATCCACAAACATTCTGCGTCAGTTTCGAGTTGAGAAGCGTGGACTGGATTAAGGTAGGGCTTTATTGCAATAAGTACACCACCCCCTCGTCGAGTTTTTCGGTTTTCGCCTAAAAATTACGTAATCCAAATTTGGAAAGATTTCGGCGTCACCAAAAATCTGAGCTGAGCCATGTCTCGCACACACAAATAATCGGCGAGTTTTGCTCTGTGACTAATGCCTGAATGTCTGGGTGGCTCTTCGGATTTTTAGACTTCTAGCGTTGAAGGGAAAATATTTTCAAATTGTCGTTGCTAGGAGCTTTACGGCGGAGATGTCTAAATTGTCTTCAGAGTCTACGCTGAACAGAGAGTCAGAGAAGGTTGGTAACGTACACGCCCAAAGGGGCCACACGTCTTTGCCAGAGGTGTTCGCAAGGTATTTAGATGGAGGGATGTTTGCACAAGTTCAATGACAGGGACTATTGCATTGCACGCAGTGTACAAAAAGTTGGTTTCGCCTACCTGTAGAGTCACATACCGCGCACTTGGTGGCTGATAACGGAAGTCGATAAGGTGGATGATGGTGCGATTGTTGTAGATTTGCTGTTGCTGTGGGCGCAATATTTTGACCCGGGCTGTCCCCCACCCACAGCTGAGCGGACCAGGGTTGAGTTGCACATCCCCTGCCAGCGCGATCAACACGGCGACAACACTTTCCACGGAAACACGGGACACGGGGGGCGTGAAGGCCAGGCGCCTGTGCCTGTGCGGGCCCAATCATCGCGGCAGAGCGGGGGTTGAAAAACACTGGTCTGTTCTTCTCCACTAAAGCATTACAGCACACAGAGAATGCAGAGATATCGCACTTAACAACACCATGAGGTTTTCCACCGGGTATCCATTAATCACCTTCTTCATGTGTACACTACCCGGGTGTCCGGTGCAACTTTTGTGCAGGTTGCAATCAACTCTTAATACTGTAAACACTAAAACAATACGGAGCGACCCGTACACAACTCCCGCACCCTGCCCCCATTAGCAAATTAGGGAAAATAATTATATTGTTAGGATTTCCATTATAAATAAGTCTACATGTGTTCAATCTCAATTAATAATCTAACCTTATGCATGACTGGTATGTTTTATTATTATTATTATTATTTTATTGGATGTATTTCATTTCAAACTCGGTCAAAACCGGAGCTAACATGTTGTACGGACTACGTCAAGTACTTCCATGTGTATCTATATAAAA
Source organism: Sweltsa coloradensis (assembly GCA_024449915.1). Lineage (NCBI taxonomy): Eukaryota > Metazoa > Arthropoda > Insecta > Plecoptera > Chloroperlidae > Sweltsa > Sweltsa coloradensis. The sequence goes on along the minus strand of JAMZAV010007227.1, from coordinate 25,787 downwards.
TACCTACATTATTTCTTTTTCTTAACTCTAACTAAAATAAGTCATTTATAATTAGTTTGTAGATGATGTTTCCTTTCTGCTGTGTACGGTCGTGGCCGATTTCTCGTCGCAATCCTAGCATTTGCTCTTTCGGACTATGGGAAACCACGAAAACCCTGTCAGGATGGAAGCTGTTCTCGGAATCTCGAAGTATCATTCTTTGTTTAGAAATTTACGAACTATTCTACACGTGTTGAGTATTACTGCCTTTTGAGTCTCGAGTAAACATTGGTGGGGAAAATCTAGTTGTTTAATGCTTTCATGTAGCTTCTTCGGTATGATGCCATTAGCCGATATCACGTATGGGATTGATTTACCTTTTTCTGTTTCCACATCTTCTTGATCTCAATTGCAAGTTCACTATACTTGTCAAATTTTTTTTTCCATGTAGTCTCGTCGTTATGGCACATTGGGACAGCAACGTCAATAAGGGTAGTTTCTTGTTTCTTCTTGTCAATTATAATTATAATCCGGTCTGTTGTGATGTAGGGTTTGGTCTGTTATAAATGTGCGGTCGTAAATAAATTTTAATCTTTGCATTAGTACTTTCCGGTTTGTATTGTAGTAGGGTGTGTGTATCAATGAGGGTTGTACTGATGCTAGTTTTTGGTGAATAATGTTAGACTTGGTTTGTCTGTGAGGTAATCGTTGAATAGGAACTGGCACCCGGATATGATGTGTTTGATTGTTTACCCTTACACTTACATTTTCTAACATGATCGTTACTGTCGATCTTGTAAATGGTATTATTTATAATTTTTCGTTGCAAATCACTCTGTCTTGAATAGCCCGCTAAAACCTTCTGTTCTCCAATAGTTCCCGTTGTTTAACCACCTATTTGATGCTTTAATATCTACGTGCTTTAGTAGTTCATCATAATGCTTGTGTAAAGGGTTTTTCTGAGAGACGTAACTCTTTTGAAAGCGTCAGTTTTGGTTTCCCTTTTAGATTGACATTTCGTTTGCTAGATTTAGTGGAGTAATGATTGTCAGCTGCACCACAGCCCTATCAGTGTTGAATGGTTTTCTCTTTGTAAAAAAAATATTTTCTTAAAATGTCTAAATTGGTTATAAATAGTTTGTTTTAGATCAATTAGGCTCGTCCTCCTTGTTCCCCTTGGAAGTGTCAATCTCTCTATTGCGATTTAGGATGATGCATTCTGTGGTAGTAAGTGTAGTACGAGTAATATTCCAGCGCGTGGATGTCTGTCTGTGCCCTTTAATGATTCCGAATGGAATATGTCAGACTGGTATAGCATATGTATTTATGCTTGATCTTGTTTTACCCTTTAGTGGGTCTTTGAGATAAAATTTTAGTCGCTTTTTGTATTATCTATCAATTTTCTTTCATTACTTATGTTTAATTCGGCAGCTTGTGAGAATCCAAATATTTTTTACTTTCGTTATCATCCATATCAAATCCTATTTCCCTTCATCTAGCTGAACTCTTCTGCTGCGTAAATTACCCTTTCGATATGTAGGTCTTACAAATTGTCTACTCCAAACTCCATGCAGATATCTTGACTAATTCAAATGAAGTATTGATTAAACTGTTTTGTTGAAAAAAATTTATGCATATAACTTTAGATCCTCCATGGAAGAATAGGGGAGAAATTGTGTGACATAACCATATTATTGCCTTAATTTTAAATCGTATGTTTTATTCGTTAAGCATATGCGACAGTGGGTTTAATGACAGACAAAACCATAATGCGTAAAAAGAGTTTACCTTGGAAAATGCCACGTTTAATTTGGATTGGATCTGTAGTTATCTGCTGGTTTTTCATATTTAGTTTTAGTGTTGTTCTCCATGTCTTCATTACTGTCTTCAAAAAGTTTACAATTACTGGGTTGATTTTATATATTTGTAAAATCTGAATAAGCCATGTGTGGTGGTGTTGAGTCATAGCTTTCTTGTAGTCAATGTGTTACGTGAATATTCCTTTCTTATTGTGTGCCCGGTTCATTACAGTAGAGCGATAAGAGTTGTTCTTTACATCCTCGAGTTCTTACAGATCCTTTTTTCCTCGGCAATGTATTGTATTCTTCGCAATGCTTATATACTTTATTTGTTAGATGAAGTCAAATTTTATATATAGTTGGTAGACATTAATGGCGTATTACTTGGGTTCTTCGTGTCATTATCTTTCGGTTTGAGAAAGGTTATCTTCAAGTAAAGAATTGGGTATTTCTTTAACTCCCTTATAAACTCGTTGAGAAATTTTCTAATTTTGATGTGAGTATATTATATTATTATTATATTATTAAATTTTTTATTATTTTTGTTATTTTTATTATATTATTATATTATTATATTTTTATATTATTATTATTATTATTATTATTTTTATTATTATTTTTTTTCACATGTTCCACATCTCGGTACAAACCGGTACAAGTAAATGCAATGTATTGCGGACAATGTCAAGCAATACATGTGCCTATAATAATAACAAAATAGACCATTAGGTGCTCAGGAAGCGACCCTCCCCCCCCCCCCCCTCGAACTAATTTTCACTATAGCAGTTTTGTCAGAAAATAATCACGATTATAATCCACCTGTTTGCCACTTGGCAGCTGGGGCGTTTGACCTCCAGGGTGTCCAAAGTCGAAAGTTGCGAAAACTTTGACCTGCTATAACGGTCAAATTGTTTAATAAAATTCCAAAATTCTTTTAGTTATCATTTAACACATTATTTTTGATTTTTTTAAACAAAAGCGATTTCACTTTTTGTAAAGGGGTGCCCAAAATTAATAATAATCGATTTTACTGTTTTATACACTTTAACATTAAAGATTGGACATATAATCCGCATTAAAGCTTTATTTGATACATAAAATGAAAGAACCACTGAATTAAAAAAAAAATATGCAAAAACAATTCAAGGGCTGTCCAAAATGCTGGGTTTTATATTCTTGCTAATATACAACATTTTTTTAAAGTGCTAAAAATGTGTTCATGTTACTAAAATCAGTAAACCTGTCTAAGAATACGTATTGTATGTGGGCCTAGCAAAGAATTACAATTTTTATCAGGGTTGTCCAAAATTTTGAATTCAAATTACAGCAATTCGAGAGAAATAACAATAAAAATAGGTCAAAATCAATGTATTAGTTGGCCCAGTCATCACCGAATTTATATTCTAACCTATAAACAATATAATGATGTGTTGTTTTAATACAGGGTTGTCCAAATAGTGTGTTGTGTTCTTGTTAAGAATTGTTTGAATAAGGTCAAACTCGATCATAATATACCGTCAGGTGCAAAGGAAGCGAAGAGCGACCCTCCGGGACCCCCGAACTAATTTTCACCATAGCAGTTTTGTTCAGAAAAAAAATTACGATTAATAATCCACCTATTTGCCATTTGGCAGCTGGGGCGTTTGACCTGCAGGGGTATTCAAAGTCGCTTAATGCTGTTTTTAATATTGCCGTAGTTCTCTTCGCTCTTGTAAAATTTTCAAATATCTTTCAAAATAGGGCCTACAATCACTAATATTATTCCCTCATTTCTTCCCTGCCCCGAACCTGTATCTACAAAAATTTGTTTTCTCATATGTGAGAAAACACACAGCCAAAAGTATAAAATAATGGAATGTATTGAATCGTTATGTATGGAATCAATGTGTATGTACTTCTGACACTAATAATCATAATAATGGTCCTTCAGAAGTGCTTATACCGACTATATTGAATTACACATGTACATACAGACATACATACAGATATGTACAGTTATTACGGACTCACTGTATAGTAATAATATTATACACCCAATGTTCGTGATATTCAACTAATCTTTAGTTTAGAACAGCTAATCTCTTTCTCATCTCATCAACATACATCAAAACATAATACACCCTACAGACTTTGCAGGATATTAGTATCACCCTTCACAGCTACTTGTGATGACCACAGATAAACCAAGGAGTTTGTGATGAAGGTGAAGCCATAAATATTGATTAGAGCTGCACGTAAACATATAGCTAGATGCTATTATCTTAATTTTACTGTTTGTATTTTGTTTTACAAATTTGAAAGAAAATAATTTTAAGTATAGAGAAAGTTTTTCCATTAGCCGAGTTGTGATACTAATCAGCTATACACAATGCACAATAGGGCTTATAGGCAGCATACAGCAGTCATAGCCTAGCTGTGTGCATTATCTGGAACAAAAATGACTAGGTAGAACTGTATTCGTATCTACAATTTGACACCGCTAGTGCGTTTTGTATATCTCAATTATGGCAATGAGGGGACTTCTTCTCGGTGATTAATCAAGATGTTCAATCTTGTTCGTTATTACGAGAATTGTATTGGCATTTCCTAATGACAATGATGCATATCAGCGACCATAAGTAAATCAAGGTTTCTAGTTGTATCGACTACACCCATCCCTTGATTTACTTCTGTTCGAGGGTGTACGTGATCAAGAGGATAAAAACGAGCTACTTACTTTTAATATAAACCATTGCAAACTCTCCGAATATGGTTCTTTCTGCCGTATAGTAGGCCTACAGACTTTCTGCATCCCATCTATTTTGACTAGTTTCCCTGTGCATACTATAAACAGGGTTGAATGTGAAATAAATATATATCATTCTAAAACAATTTATGCGTCCCTATTAGCTTTAAAAGTATACTCAAATGTATATCTGGAAAGAAAGCCACAAGCTACATATTCTTACTGGAGATTTTGGACAACTTTGTGAATAATAACAGAAAATAGTAAAATACACAATGAAATGATAGAAAAACATTTTCACCGTGCAACGGCGTGCATGCGGTTTGGAGTTCAAACATTTAAATAAGTATGAATAATTATTGTTGATCAACTTGCAACACACGAAATATTCAATCATTTAGTATAATTGTAACTTCCTACACGATACTCCTAAAATATAGACGTCCCAGTTACCAAATGACAAATATGCATTCGTGGAAAAAGCATATAGTTTCAGCTATAAGAGCATAGCCCTTTTTTAGTTCGAGGGGATGATTTACATACAGATGTAAGAAGGCTGCTATATGTTGCATAACATCATATATCTTTTGGACAACCCTGTATATACCATAAACAAATCCGTAATTGTTGTTTTAGGGTTGTACATCGTGCACAATGTTAGGTTGTGCAAACAAATTATGAAATGCAGATAAACTTTACCTAGGAAAAATATATGAACATATGTTTGCATATGAGACATTGGACACCCCTATCGTCTAAACGCCCCAGATGTTAACTGACAAACATGCATGCATGAGCAGAACATAGTTTCAGCTTTGAGAAAACACACACTGTTATAAGTTCGAGGGGGTTATATACGTACAGATGAAAGAATGGCCGCCACAAGTTTCATACTATTTTGTGACTTTTTGGACAACCCTGTGTATACATATAGCAAATCAGTAGGTGTATTATGTTTTGACATCATGTATGATGTTAGGTCTTGCAATCAAATTATAAAATGAAGAATAATTTGCATTAGAAAAAATATTTTAACATATATTTGCATGTGACTTTGGACACCCCTACCGTCTAAACGCCCCAGCTGCCAATTGGCAAACAGGCAGAAATGGAAAGAACGATTAATTTCCTTTAAGAAAACATATGGTAGCATTAGTTCGAGGGGTGGGGAGGGGGGGTTAAGAGCCACCTAACGGTCTAAAACATTCATATTCAAAACTTATCCAAAATCTATACAGTATTCAACATAACATTCAAATCAAAAACTAATCTTAATCTTTACAAAATATACAACATAAAATGGTTTTATAAAACATTGTCATTGAGGAATTTTCGGACTATATGGCATGTACAAAATTATAACCGCTTTCTGCATTTTGATGAATAAATTCTTGTTAATGTCAGTTGGTGTAAACTATTGTGTAGGTTGTGTGGTATAACTGCCGTGGCTGACACAATAATTGGTATTGTAGTGACTTGATCTTGTTTCCACATTTTCTTTATTTCTTGTCCTAAGTCAAAGTAGCGGCTAACTTTCTGTCCCACGTTGTTTTCAATATTTTGACTTAGTGGAATTGCTACATCAATAATAATGTTTGCCTTTTTGATTTATCCGTTAAAATGATATCAGGCCTATTATGTTGTATCGTCTTATCTGTAATAACAGCCCGATCATAATAAGTTTCCAATCACAATTTTCTAATACTTTTTCAGGTTGGTACTTGTAGTATGGTACCGGTACGATGTTCTCCAGTAACGAACACTTTTGGCCAGATGTTGGTGAATTATGTTGGCAACTTGATTATGTCTGTGCAAATAGTCTGACTGGCTAGAAGTTTACATCCCGATATTACATGATCTATGGTCCATTGGTCAAGTGGCACTTTCTACATTTATCATCCAGAATTGTCTTGTCTTTAATGATGTGCTTCTTGTAATTTCGTGTAGCAATTACTTGATCCTGTATGGCCATGAAAAATCCCTCTGTTTCTCCGAATAAATCGCCTACTTGTAACCATTTATTAGATGCATCAGTGTCTACATAATCACGATGCAATTCTGTGTGATGTCTCCCATGCAGTATCTTAAGTTTCCACATTTCTTCTTTCATATCATCACTTATGAGATTGTCTGCAAAATTGTCATCATTATGCAGATCTAATGGTGTGAGGTTGACATCCGCTTGCACTACAGCTGTATGTAATCGCGAAGTACTTTTACTATAGAAGTATTCCCTTAAACAAATTGATTTGCTTAATACGTGCGTTATTTAAATCAGTTATCCCTCTTCCACCACGTAACCTAGACAATGTCGTCCGTTCGACCGCCGCTCTGGGGTGATGAAGTCGGTATTCTGTTAGAAGAGTTCTTATTTTTCGATTAATTGCTTGCATCTCAGTTTGTGTCCAGGTTAAAATACCGAAAGAATACATTAAAAACTGTTACTGCATAAGTATTAATTGCTTTCACTTTATTTTTCCCGTTTAAATTTGATGTCAGTATTTCTTTCACTCTCTTCACAAAAGTATCTTTAAGCTTGTTCTTCGCTTCCGCTTGATGAATCTGTTCAGCTTGGATGAACCCAAGGTATTTATACACCTCACCTTCTTCCATTCCTTCAATAACAATTTCACCCGATAGTTGAACTACACCATGTGAAACTTGAACTTTGCCCTTATTGACACATAATATTTTACACTTTTCTAATCCAAATTCCATTTGAATATCTTGGCTAAACGAATGTGTGATTTGTAATAGATGATTGAGTTGTGCATCTGTAATCGCATATAGTTTGATATCATCCATGTACATTAAATGAGACAGTACAAATAGTGTATTACCACTTCTTTGATTTGAATCCGTATTTGATTTATTTAGCAAGTTTGATAATGGATTTAACGCCATGCAGAACCAGAGCGGGCTTAATGAGTCACCTTGAAATATTCCACGTGCAATTTTTAGTTCACCAGTTAACAAAGTTTTCTCTGGCAATTTTATATTTAACGTTGTTCTCCATGTGTTCATAGCGTTCTTCAAAAACTGTATTAATATTGGATCTATTTTATATATTTCCAATACATGTAAAAGCCATGAATGAGGCACAGAGTCATACGCCTTTTTGTAGTCAATATATGCAGTATGAATATTCCTTCTGGACACATGTGTTTGTCTCATAACCAAAAGAATCTATAACCAACTGTTCCTTACAACCTTGGTAATACTTTTTACAGCCCTTTTGTTCCTCTGATAATATATGTTCTTCTTCACAATGTTGGTAAATTTTGTTTGCAATATAAGATGTAAGTAATTTGTACACAGTTGGTAGGCATGTAATTGGTCTGTTAGTGAGTGGATTTTGTGTATCTGCATTCTTTGGTTTAAGTAACGTCTTTTCTTTTGTAAATATAAAGGAATGGCTTCATCTCCTTTCACTAATGCTGTAAAATATTTTGCTAGATCTTCATGCAAACAGGTGAATCTTTTATACCAAAAGTTATGGATGTTATCAACTCGGGAGTTTTCCAGTTATGTGCTCCATGTAATACTAGATTCAGTTCTTCGAGAGAAATGCTATTGAAGGACATTTCATTAACTTGCTCCATATCTTGGGTTTCTTCGACAATCCATGCTGCATTTCTGTTGTGCTCTACAGGTCTACTCCAGATATCTGACCAGAAATTTGTATATCTTGCTCTGATGGTGTACCGTTATCAATTGGTGTAAGTCCATTTTGCAACTGTCCATAGAAATACTTTTCATTGTGCTGAAACATTTCCATTTTGTTGTTTTTACTTGTACATAACCTGTACCTTTTCAGTCTCTTTGAAAGCGCACTAAGCTTTTGTTTAAATGTGTCCGTGTAATCAATTAAAGACACATTCTCATTTTCGTGCCTAGTGTGAATTATCATTCTACGAAATATACTATTTACATGGCGCATTAAATTTTTTGCCCTTTTACCATAAGAGTACTGTGTTAAACGTCCGAGATCTCTTCTGAGACTCTCAATTCTGGCCACTAACCTTTGTTCCCACTTCGGCTTTTTCCTAACTCCTCGTACAGTGTTATCAGTAGTTTCTCTTAACTTCATTCCTAATTGCCATATTACTGCAACCGCACCACAGTAAACAAATGTATGTAATGTCCCAAACTTAGATTGCATATTTTGTTCCCATCGTTCTTCCAACATTATTATTCATTTCGTTGACAATGGTACTATTATGTAATGAATTTCTAATTTTTGGTATTTGTGGTCTTTCTGTAGGACACATTACTGCAAACTTTTGTCTGGCGTCATCAAATTTAAGTTGGAGTTCTTTCTGCAATGTACTCATCACATTCTGAGTGGGCTGAATCAAGTGTCGTTGGGGTATTTGTGGTTCTATGTGTGGTTCTATTTGTGCCTGGACTTCATTTTGAGAGTTTTCCAATGAACCTACATCATCTTCATTATCCTCATCCTGCTCGCGGTTCTCAATAATTTCTCTGCCATTTATAGATAAATGCAATTCTTCAGCTATTCCTGTCTTATTTGCTCTATAATGTTGTTCGGTATTAGGTTATTTTTAAGAATTATGCTTCGTTGATCTGCTATCGTTGTTCCGTAGCAACAATATCAGGGAAGTCTGCGATGAATGCTCGATGTAATAAAAATCTGTATCCTGTTGACTTCGTTTCTAGGCGTGTAATCCTTAGATAATTACGTATTATACTGGAATTCATTGGTATTGTCCATTTAATACGTAATCGTGGTTTACCAGCTTTGGTGGTTAACTGCACATTGTCAGGTAAAACATCCATTGGCTGTGCCATATTTCGATCTACAATATTTTCAACTTCTTTCTAACATCCTTGGATTTGTTCTTAAAGATATTGGACTTTTAATCTTCGGGGCAGCCGTGTTTCCGCTCTTCCAAAGATCTCAACAACATCAACACCACATTACCCCATTCGAGCATGTAATATCTTCTAACAAAGCACTTCATTTCGCGTTACCATGGATTCGCCGTCATTTTAATTAGGCCTAATGGTTCCTCAAATGTCATATTAAAATAGTTTTTAAATGTACAAAATCTTGTATAAAACGTGTAGGTACTTACCCACTAACGATACCACTTATAGAAAACTGTCAATACTATAAACTCTTACTGTATAAACACAAAATTCTATTTAAATACCACATTACAACGATTTTAAGTCAAGAGCTCACTTTCACGCGTTGTGCCACTGTGTGTCGTTAGCTGTTTTTTTTTTTATTATTATTATTATTATTATTATATTATTATTATTATATTATTATTATTATTATTATTATTATTATTATTATTTATTATTATATTATTATTATATTATTATTTTATTGGATGTATTTCATACAAATTTGGTCAAAACCGGAGCTAACATGTTGTACGGACTTACGTCAAGTACTTCCATGTGTATCTATATTACATACCTACATTATTACTTTGTCTAAACTCTAACTAAAATAAGTCATTTATAAAATTGTAGATGATGTTTTCTTTCTGCTGTGTACGGTCGTGGCCGATTTCTCGTCGCCATCCTAGCATTTGCTCTTCGGACTATGGGAAACCACGAAAACCATGTCAGGATGGAAGCTGTCTCGGAATCTCGAAGTATCATTCTTAGTTTAGAAATTTACGAACTATTCTACACGTGTTGAGTATTACTGCCTTTTGAGTCTCGATGAAAACATTGGGTGGAAGATCTAGTTGTTTAATGCTTTCATGTAGCTTCTTCGGTATGATGCCATTAGCCGATATCACGTATGGGATTGTATTTACCTTTTTCTGTTTCCACATCTTCTTGATCTCAATTGCAAGTTCACTATACTTGTCAATTTTTTTCTTCCATGTAGTCTCGACGTTATGGCACATTGGGACAGCAACGTCAATAAGGGTAGTTTCTTGTTTCTTCTTGTCAATTATAATTATATCCGGTCTGTTGTGATGTATAGTTTGGTCTGTTATAACTGTGCGGTCGTAATAAAATTTGAAATCTTTGCTATCTAGTACTTTCTTCCGGTTTGTATTTGTAGTAAGGTGTGTGTGTACCAATGAGGTTGTACTTGATTGCTAGTTTTTGGTGAATAATGTTAGCTACTTGGTTATGTCTGTAGAGGTAATCCGTTTGACATAGTGACTGGCAACCGGATATGATGTGTTCGATTGTTTCACCCCCTTACATACATTTTCTACATTGATCGTTTACTGTCGCATCTTGTATAATGTATTTTTATAATTTTTCGTTGCATCACTCTGCCTTGAAAAGCCAGCATAAAACCTTCTGTTTCTCCAAATAGTTCCCCGTTGTTTAACCACCTATTTGATGCTTTAATATCTACGTGATCTTTATGTAGTTCATCATAATGTCTCTTGTGTAGGGTCTTTTCTGAGAGACGTAACTCTTTTGAAGCGTCAGTTATGAGTTTCCCTTGTAGATTGACATTTTCGTTTGCTAGATTGAGTGGAGTTAATGATTTGTCAGCTAGCACCACAGCCCTATGCAGTGTTGATTGGTTGCTCTTTGTTAAAAAAATATTTTCTTAAAGTGTCTAGTTGTTTATAATATAAGTTGTTCAGATCAATTAGGCCTCGTCCTCCTTGTTCTCTTGGAAGTGTCAATCTCTCTATTGCTGATTTAGGATGATGCATTCTGTGTTTAGTAAGTGTAGAACGAGTTAATATTTCCAGCGCGTGGATGTCTGTCTGTGTCCATTTAATGATTCCGAATGAATATGTCAGTCCTGGTTTAGCATATGTATTTATTGCTGTGATCTTGCTTTTACCGTTTAGTTGCGTCTTGAGGATAGATTTTAGTCGCTTCTTGTATGTATCTATCAATTTTTCTTCATTACTTTATGTTCAATTCTGGCAGCTTGTGAGAATCCTAAATATTTGTATACTTCGTTATCATCCATTACTCCAATCCTATTTCCATCATCTAGCTGGAACTCTTCTGCCTGCGTAACCTTACCCTTTTCGATATGTAGCGTCTTACACTTGTCTACTCCAAACTCCATGCAGATATCTTGACTAAATTCAAATGAAGTATTGATTAAACTGTTTAGTTGAACAAAATTTGATGCATATAACTTTAGATCATCCATGAAGAATAGGTGAGAATTGTGTGACATACCATATTATTGTCCTTAATTTTAAATCCGTATGTTGATCGTTAAGCATATGCGACAGTGGGTTTAATGACAGACAAAACCATAATGCGCTAAATGAGTCACCTTGGAAAATGCCACGTTTAATTGTATTGGATCTGTAGTTATCTGCTGGTTTTTCATATTTAGTTTAAGTGTTGTTCTCCATGTCTCCATTACTGTCTTCAAAAAGTTTACAATTACTGGGTTGATTTTATATATTTGTAAAATCTGTATAAGCCATGTGTTTGTGTTGAGTAATAAGCTTTCTTGTAGTCAATGCAGTTTACGTGAATATTCCTTTTCTTATTGTGTGCCTGATTCATTACAGTAGAGTTGTTCTTTACATCCATGCGAGTTCTTACAGCATCCTTTTTGTTCCTCTGCCATGATATTGTATTCTTCGCAATGCTTTATATACTTTATTTGTTATGCATGAAGTCAATATTTTATATATATTGGTAGACATGTTATTGGCCGATATTTACTTGGGTTCTTCGTGTCATTATCTTTCGGTTTGAGAAAGGTTACTCCTTCAGTAAAGAATTCGGGTATTTCTTTAACTCCATTTATAAACTCGTTGAGACATTTTCTAATTTGATTGTGAGTAGTATTGACATTTCTTATACCAAAAGTTTTGAATATTATCATTACCTGGTGCTTTCCAGCTATGTGTAGCACTGATTGTCGAATTAATTCATCAACAGTTATACCTTCGAATCTCATCTCATTAACATCGCTCATCCTAGCTCTTTCGTCTTGAATCCATTGTGCATCCTGGTTGTGTGCTACCGGGTTTCCCCATATTCCTGCCCAAAACTCTTCTATCTCCGTCTTAGTTGGTGTTCCATTTCCTGTTATTTCTTCGGTACTAGATAGTTTTTGGTAAAACTGTTTTCCTGTTCTTTGAACATTCGGTTTTGTTCTTTTCTAATGCTACATTCTCAATCTTTAGCAAGAGCACTTACTTTTTGTTTAAGTGTATCCAAATATTCGTGAATGAATTTGTCAGTGTTTCATGTTTTGTGTGGAACCTTAATTCTTTCAAATATATTTTGACAGTAGAGTACCACATTTTTAGATCGATTACCCATTCGCACTTGTTCCAATCTACCGATATCTTTCCTAAACTCATCGATTCTCCCAATTAGTCGCTGTTCCCATTTCGGAATTTTCTTCTCTTGTTTTGTCTTTGAAGAGGAAGCAGATTTACCTTTAAGCCCAAGTATCTAATCACTGCTACAGCTGCACGGTAAATTGCCGCATGAACGTCTACAAATGATAGTTCGTCTTGTGTGTATGCTGATAAAATATGTGTGTCATTATGTGTACCGCTGTCTTCATTTCCTTTGAATGCTTGGGTTTAGGTATGTATGGTCTTTTGTTTGGTTCTACGTGCGCAAACTCTGACATGGCTGTTGCAAATGCTAAAGCTAGGATGTTCTTTAGATGGATAATGTCAGGTGTATTTTCTAATGCGTTATCATATCTTCCTCGTTGTGTTTGATCGTCTAGTCGTTTCTGGGTGTCTTTATCTTGTTGAATGGTTTGGCATTTCTAGTGGTTCTGGACACGTTCTGGTAGGTCTGGTTGTTCTGGTAGGTCCGGACGTTCTGGTAGGTCTGGACGTTCTGGTATGTCTGGACGTTCTGGTATGTCTGGACGTTCTGGTTGGTCTGTAATTTCTGGTATAACTGGTAGATCTGGAAGTTGTAGCAGGTATGGCATTACAGGTAATTCTGTAAGTTCTAGTAGTTCTGGTATCAACTGGTCTTCTTCTTCGCTGTCCTCTGCCGATGTATTGCCGTTATCATCTTGATGTGCTTGTAGTTCGTCTTTTACTTCGCGTCTTATTCTATTTAATATTTTTACTGGTAACATTTTATTTTTAACTATAATCTTCTTTGGTCGCTATTCTCTGCGCACTTACTTCTAACATTGATATTCACGTATAAACTCTCTATGAAGCTCTTGTCGATAACCTATTAAAACAGTCTCTACATAACGTTACCCTATAAAAGCTCGCATCACACCCATGTTCATATCTTCTGTCCATTTGATGCGCTGCCTCATTTTTCCAGCTTTGGTGGTCTGAAGTGAATTATTATTATTATTATTATTATTATTATTATTATTATTATTATTATTATTATTATTATTATTATTATTATTATTATTATTATTATTATTATTATTATTATTATTATATAACCAGATAACATTATTGATTAAATGTGCAGTAAATGTCCCTTTTACTTTTCTGTACTTTAAATAGTATGTTTATAAATATTGCCTTGCCTTGCAAGTTCCATCAATTTCTTGCGCCTTAGGCTGCATACATTTTGTAAGTTTTTCGTAAACTTACAATATTGCTTTTAGCGTAGTACAATAGTTACAAGCAAATTGAAATTTTACAATCGTAAAACACTTAAATCATCTAACGACTATTGCAGAGTATTAGAATAATGTTAATAACATATTTTATGAAGACAATGCCATTCGCATAGAAGGTACTTTAATTTACAATTTATGAAACATAATGAACATAAGTATTTATAAAAAAAAAACAATTTTCCATAAGCCTTTTCACTACATTTTGTGTTGAATATATTTTATAGAAATGTCCACTTATACATACCACTGAAAGGGGTAACAGCAAAGCCAAAAATAGGCCTAACCCAATTAATAAGTTTTACCTTAACTTGACACAATTGTCACGTATAAAGATCTCGTTTCTTCAGACGCAAATACGAGCAAACAATACAAATAAGCCTTATTCCAAATAATGCCGTAGGTACCAAACTTAAAAACAGTTTATCCAAAATACATCTAACATAAATCTCTCGGAAGTACGTAATAAATTACATGTAAACCTAAACTTTAACAACAACAAAAACGGACGTGATAAGATGCCTAAACCTGACTTTTTCATTTAAATGGTTCAGTGAGTTCCTTGAAGTTGCAACATAATTGAACATTTACTTATTCATAAAAGTATTTATGCGATTAGGTTCTATCTTATTTGTAGAAAGAAACATATTTTATGCTCTTTTTTTTTATCTTTTTTGCCATACTATCTACTGAGCCTATACCCAAACAAAGAATAAACAATTTTATAATTTGTTTGAAAAAATTTAATGGTGTGAAAAATTTTCATGAAAATTCCCATCACTAGGCCTAGGGCCACGTTGACTTTATTTACAAACCAAAACTTTAACTGCAATAATCTCAGGACTTATATTTTCTATATTTAATTTACCTTTTTTCAAGATTTACTGGATAGAAAGTTTTGATAATTTCAGGGCAAGTTTTGCATAGGTATAGAACAGCATTTGAATACACCATTTTTCAAATATCTTTTTTTCAATAATAAATATTAATTGTGAAGCATGTAAAAATGTGGATAAATTTATGTTATCATTCCAAGATTTTTTTGGGGTATCTCTTTTTTGAAAATTAAAAATGTTTTACGCTGAATTTGCATAGAAAGGTTGTATCAGTTCCCCAAAAAAAAAACATTTCACTATCTAAAGCCATTCTTAAGAAAAGGTACATCAAAGTTGTTTAAATTTTAGCATGGCTGGCATAGCCACATCCGGGTGCCCTTAAAAGTCAGAGCCCTTTATAAAGATAGCAATACTGATTACAACACAGCTGTTTATGCAGTAATCTGCCTCCGAGTCGTCATCTGTACAAGACACTGTCGTCGCCTTCTGCATCATGTCCGTTTTCACTAAGCGGTTTCAAGTTTGTGCAGTCTCTTAAATTACACATGTCAGTGCAATACAAGTTAGAATTTACACAGGGGCACTTTGTGTGCCACTCTTTGCTCGACACGTATATTATGATAGAACGTCCAGAACATCCAGGCGCTGGAAGACAATCCATCTAGTCGATCTCCATGGTTGGTGTCTTTTTGGAGATGGAATTACAGGCATTTGCTCAAGTGCAGTATATATTTCTTTGACATGGTGGCAAACTGTGTGACTCACGTGACCATTTTTGGAGCACCACAGTTTGTAGCGAAGCTCGTTGACACTATTTTCGCATTTACTGCCGTCCATTTTCTACTTCTTTAATCAACGCTATCCGATATTTTGAAATTTTCTCCCAAATGGCAAGAGGTGATAAAGTGAATTGTTATTATCCTCAGATAATCTATATACATGAGATTTGCCACGACCAGCAAATAAGGCACTCACAAAATCACAGAGTGATTGTGTGAAAACTGAAAACCTATGTGGGAATTCCTGATCGTACTACTGAGGATTCGTGACTGATCTGTTACATGAATATCGCAGCCGATTTAAGATACCACATTTAAGATGATGTTTCCACGTAATTTGTGTTGAAGTGGTGCAAAATGCAGTACAACTACTACGACATCAGTATCATTACAGTGTATTAAATAACATTTTCATTCAATATATTTTTAAACGAGGGAGCGGAGCGACTGAGTGTCTCCATTCAACTCAAACGGCTCTCATTCTGTGATTCTGTGTGTCTGTACGTCGAAAATCAGCCGAACCGCTGAACAGATTGCGCTGAAATTTTAAACAGACATCCGGTACGAGTTTACTAAGAACTGTTAACAAAATCAGCGATTTAAGCCTACAATAAATAAAAATGAGATGTTTAATAATATCAATGGCATTTGTTTCTTAGCAGTTAGCGGGACGAAGTTGACGTGGCCTGCATGGCCTAGGATTTATCCTACCGCCACGGATGGATGGGGTTCGATACCCGTCAGTTCTAACTTTTTTATATTTTTACACCCACATATTATTTTTTTAGGGGTTTTAAATGGGAAATAAAAATTAGGTGATTTTGTTTTGTCATGGAAATTTGTTAATGTGTCACGCTAATACGTTTTGAATACGATTCGCATTTTGAATGTTCAATTTAAATAATTATTGTGGCAAGCAGAGTAAGTTCTTGTAAGGTGACCAGACGGTCCGGTTTCAGAAACGACTTTGGCGTTTCCCTAGTTTAAACGAGGGAGCGGAGCCACTGAGTGTCTCCATTCAACTCAAACGGCCCTCATTCTGTGATTCTGTGTGTCTGTCTGTCTGTCTATTTGTCTGTCTGTATCGTCGAAAATCAGCCCAAACCGCTGAAACAGATTGCGCTCAAATTTTAAACAGACATCCGGTACGAGTTTACTGAGAACTGTTAACAAATGAAATCAGCTAGATCTATTGCGATTAAGCCTACAATAAAAAAAATGTGATTAAATATCGATAGCATTTGTTTAGTAGCAACTAGCGGGACGAGATCAAACCTGGCTGGCATGGCCTATGGTTAGCATTTAGCCTACCGCACGGAGGGGTGGGGTTCGATGCCCCTTAGTTCGAACTTTTTATATTTTTACACACACATATTATTTTTAGGGGTGTTAAATGAGAAATAAAAATTAGGTGATTTTGTTTTATCTTGGAAATTGTTAATGTTTCACGCTTATACGTTTTGAACACGATTCGCATTTTGAATGTTCAATTTAAATAACTAGTGAAACGCCAAAGTCGTTGTTAAACGAATGAGTGAGCCATGTGTTGAACATCCCATTTCCTCCCATATACCCAAGGCTGGATCAAGGCCAGTATGGGGAATGATACAGAGTACCATACACATGCCTCACTCACTCGTTTTATAACGACTTTGGCGTTTCCCTAGTAGAATTGCACGATTAGCATCTAGTAGAATTCGTGTTTCCGCTTTTTTGATTTAATGAGGGAGCGGAGCGACTGAGTGACTGACTGTTATTCTGTGTGTCTGTCTGTCTTTACGTTGAAAATCAGCCGAACCGCTGAACAGATTACGCCGAAATTTAAACAGACATCTGGTACGAGTTTACTGAGAACTATTAACAAAATCAGCTCGATCCATTGCGATTTAAGCCGACAAAAATAATGATTTTTTAATATCGATAGCATTTGTTAAGTAGCAGCTTGTGGGACGAAATCTAACAACGTGGCAAGCATGGTCTAGTGCCCTAGTGGTAAGCATTTAACTACCGCACGCTGGGTTGGGGTTCGATACCCATCAGTTCAGAATTTTTTATTTTGTTACACCTACATATTATTTTTGAGGGGTGTTAAAAGGGCAGTAAAAATTAGGTGATTTTGTTTTATCTTGGAAATTTGTTAATGTTTCACGCTTATACGTTTCGAACACGATTCGAATTTTGAATATTCAATTTAAATAACTAGGGAAACGCCAAAGTCGTTGTTAAACGAATGAGTGAGCCAAGTGTTGAGTACCCGGGAACATCCCTTTTCCTCCCATATACCCAAGGCTGGATCTAGCCCAGAATGGGGAATGATACCGAGTACCATACACATTAGGGTGGGCCGAAAAACAACATTTTTTTTTTTTTTAAGTCGTAATACGCGGAAAAGTTGCGAATTGTGGAGACTTAAAAATTAAAAAAATAAAAAATAAAATCGGTTCATATCTTACGGTCGCGCATGTGCTCTAAAGTTTTCCAAAATTTGGAAAATTTGTATTTTTTTATTTTTATTTTAAGTTGTAATACCGCGGAAAAGTTGCGAATGGGAAGATTAAAAAGGGTAAAAAAAAATAAAAAATCGGTTTATATCTTCCGGTCGCGCATGTGCTCTAAACTTTCCGAAATTTTGAAAAATTCACATTTTACGATAATTTTTAACATTTTTAAATTAGCCTCTTCCGAATGTAAAAGCTCGAATTTTTCATATTTTAAATTTTCTTCTATGTTAAAATATTAAAAATTATCGTAAAAATGTGAATTTTTCAAAATTTTGGAAAAGTTTAGAGCACATGCGCGACCGGAAGATATAAACCGATTTTTTTTTTTTTTTAATTACCCTTTTAGTCTTCCTAATTCGCAACTTTTCCGCGGTATTACAACTAAAAAAAAAAAAAAAAAATCTAAATTTTCCAAATTTGGAAAACTTTAGAGCACATGCTCGACCGGAAGATATGAACCGATTTTTTAATTTTTTTTTAAATTTGTTAGTCTCCACAATTCGCAACTTTTCCGCGGTATTACGACTTAAAAAAAAAATGTTGTTTTTCGGCCCACCCTAATACACATGCCTCACTCACTCGTTTAATAACGACTTTGGCGTTTCCCTAGTAGAATTGCACGATTAGCATCTAGTAGAATTCGTGTTTCCGCTTTTAGATTAAACGAGGGAGCGGAGCGACTGAGTGTCTCCATTCAAATCAAACGGCTCTCATTCAATGATTCTGTGTGTCTGTCTGTCTGTACGTCGAAAATCAGGCGAACCGCTGAACAGATTGCGCTGAAATTTTAAACAGACACCCGGTACGAGTTTACTGAGAACTATTAACAAAATCAGCTAGATCCATTGCGATTTAATCCTACAAAAAATAAAAATGTGATTTTTTTAATATCGATAGCATTTGTCAAGTAGCAGCTTGCGGGACGAAATCAAGCTACGTGACAAGCATGGTCTAGTGCCCTAGTGGTAAGCATTTAGCCTACCGCACGGAGGGTTGGGGTTCGATACCCGTCAGTTCGATTTTTTTTTATAATTTTACACCTACATATTATTTTTGAGGGGTGTTAAAAGGGAAGTAAAAATTTGGTGATTTTGTTTATCTTGGAAATTTGTTAATGTTTCACGCTAATACGTTTTGAACACGATTCGCATTTTGAATGTTCAATTTAAATAACTAGGGAAACGCCAAAGTCGTTGTTAACCGAATGAGTGAGCCAAGTGTTGAGTACCCGGGAACATCCCCTTTCCTCCCATGTATCTAAGGCTGGATCTAGCCCAGTAAGAGGAATGAACCCGGGTACTATACACATGGCTCACTCACTAGTTTAACGATATTGGCGTTTCCTTAGTTAAACGAGGGAGCGGAGCGAATGAGTGTCTCCATTCAAATCAAATGGTTCTCATTTTGTGATTCTGTCTGTCTGTCTGTCTGTCTGTCTGTCTGTCTGTCTGTCTGTCTGTCTGTCTGTCCGTCCGTCCGTCCGTCCGTCTCGTCCGTCTGTCTGTCTGTCTGTCTGTCTGTCTGTCTGTCGATATATCAGCCGAACCGCTGAACAGATAACGTTGAAATTTTAAACAGACATCCGGTACATATAACTGAGAAACTTTTGTTAACAAAATCAGCTAGATCCTGTGCAATTTAATCCTACAATAAAAAATGCGATTTTTTAAAATATCGATAACATTTGTTTAGTAGCAGCTAGCGGGACGAGATCTACGTGTCTGGCATGGAGTTGTAGTGAGCATTTAGTCTACCGCACGGAGGGTTGGAGTTTAATACCCGTTATTTCGAACTTTTTTTAAATTTTTACACCCACATATTATTTTGGGGGGTGTTTAATGCGAAATAAAAATTAGGTGATTTTGTTTTGTCTTGGAAATTTGTTAATGTGTCACGCTAATACGTTTTGAAAATGATTCGCATGTTGAATGTTCAATTTAATCTAGGGTAACGCCAAAGTCGTTGTTATAAAGGGAGTGGGGAGACCCAAATGTGTTAGTACCCGGTATCAATATCATTCCCCAACTAGGCTAGACCCAAAGCCGTAGGTATATGGGAGGAAAGGGTTTGTTAACGAGTTAGTTACCCAAAGTGTTGAATACCCGAGAAAATTCCCCTTTCCTCCCTATACATACGGCTGGATCTAGTTAGTATGGGGAATGATATTGATACGGGTAATATACACATGGCTCACTCACTCGTTTAACAACGACTTGGTGTTTCCCTATTTTTAAAAAACGCTATAATATTCAGTATGTTGAAAGTTACATGAAAATTTTGCATTAACATTGAAGTATGAAATCCTACAATATGAGTTGCGTGAATTAATAATAAATGTAGCTTTTAGTATTATTTAAATTAAGAAAATTGTTAATAATGTTGTCGAAAAGGTCTATTTTGTCATGAAACAGACTTTTAATCTGATAAGATTTAAATGTGTTTATTGGATGAGCTTAGCGAGCGTTTGCGAGCGAAGCGAAGATTCAAATTTTACTACAAGGAGAAAAAAATCCGGAATGTTTTTTTTTTGTTTTTCTTTGTTTTTTTTTTTGTATTTTTTTCTGTTTGTCCACGATCCGGTAAACCCATAATCCGTTGCGATGAAATTTTATGAAGCCTTCGAAATCTTAACTTAGAACTGCCACGTTTTTGAGCGAAATCGAAAAATTATTTCTATGAAATCGAAATTTTACGATTTTTTTTCAATTTTAAAAAAATTTTTCGACTTATAACACCTAAGTTTATCCGATTTTAATGATTTTGCACAGAACCTTTATTTTATGAATAAGATATTTTTGGAAATTTGAGCGCAATTTAAAAAAAATTTATCATAAAAAACGAAATTACAGGTTTTTTCTTTTTTTTAAAAAAACCCTTGACTTTAACACCCAAGCTTTATCCGATCGTAATATTTTTTTTGCAGAACCCTTATTTTTTGAATTAATATATTTGGTAAAAATTTGAGCGCAATCGAGAAAAAAAAAAATTTTCTTATGAAAATCGCAATTTTACGATTTTTTTAACAATTACGATTTAATTAAAAAAAAAAAAAAAAATAAGTTAATTTTTAATTTTATTTAATTTAATTTTAAAAAAATTCAACTAAGTAATGATTTGCCACAGAACAAAAAAGAAAATTCGCATAAAACATGGCAGCTCAATGCACCAATTAGCTATCAACAACGCGGCGGGATTTAAAGCGTTTTCCTAGTTTTAATTGAATACATATCATAAATTTTTTAAAATTAATGTTTACTTGGAAAAAACATTTATATTGTGCCAAAGGAAAAATGAACCTCGCTTGACTTCGAGACGTCGAGACGCTATTATCAATTTTCAGTCGGTTATGAATACCTTGCATATTTATACTAGGAAACTTCGCAAACGTTTTTTCAGGCGCGTTGTTGGATGAGTGTAATTTTTTTTAACGGGAAAAAAACGTAAAAAATTTCGATTTTATGAGAAATAATTTTTCGATTACGCTTTAATTTCCCACGAACATATAAATTCATAAAAATTAAGGTTCTGTAAAAAAATCATTACAATCGGATGAAGCTTGTAGGTGTTATAAGTCAAAGAAATTTAAAAGATCGGAGAAAAATCTTAAAATTGCGATTATCATAATAAATAAATTTTTAATTGCGGTCAAATTTGAACGAATATATAATTTCATAAAATTATGGTTTTTTGAAAAAAACATTAACAATCGGATAAAGTATGTAGGTGTTATAAGTCTAAGAAATTTTAAAAATAAAAAAAATCGTTAAAATAGCAATTTTCATGAGAAATAATTATTATATTACGCTCAAATTTCACACTAAAATATAAATTCATAAAATAAAGGTTTTGTGAAAAAATCATTACAATCAAATAAAGCATGTAGGTGTTATAAGTCCAAGACTTTTTTTAAAAAAACGAAAAAAAAATTTTGAAAATTTCGACTTTCATAAGAAATAATTTTTCGATTGCGCTTAAAACGTGGCAGTTTAAGTTACGAGATTTCGAAGGCCTCCAGAAAATTTTATGCAATGGAGTATCGTTTTAGCCGGAATCGTGTGGAAAAAACACACAAAAAATACAAAAAAAAGAAGAAAAGAAAGAAAAAAAAAATTCCGGATATTTTCTGCAGTGTAGTGAAATGGAATCTCGCTTCGCTCGCTACGCTCATCCAAAATAACATTGGTGCTTGAAATTCACAAAAAAGGTTTTTCTAAAACAATAATAAAATTTGGTTAAGGGGTATCGAAATTACGGCAAAAACATTTTTAAAAAACTTGCCTGAAAGGTCTATTTTTCGTAAAACAGACTAGTATCTCAAAGATATTTAAAACTTCTGAATATTTAAAAAAATCATTTAATCAATTTTATAAAAAGTAATCAATTTTTTTAAATTTTATTTGCAATCATTAACAATTTTATGCAGTTGGGGTAGACGAATGTTGCTCTAGCGAAAGATGTACGTAGAGGCTTTCTAGATGCTATCAATATTCAGTTGGTTTTTTTAAATACATTCATATTTGTATAAGAATATTTTGGACGCTTAAAAATTCGAAAAAAAATTGTGTTGTCTAAAAAATCACAAATATAGGTTTTTGGGGTAGCCAAAGTACGACAAATTTAAAAATCTTGTCGGAAAGGTATATTTTTTCATGAAAAAGACTACTTATCTGATAGATAAATAGTTTAAATGAAGTACTTTACCAACATAAGAAAAATGCAACAAATGCATGTTTATCTTAAAACCAATACCATTTAAACCCTTTAATTAAAGTATAGTTATGCGGGCGAGAGAAATTTATGACGTAGCGAGACTTCAAGCACCGCGACGCTATTGTCCCTTCCGATATTGGAAAAGTATAACCTTGATTAATTTCTGAAAAGGTGGGGGGAGGAACCAACGAATGGACATATTTATTCACCCCAAGTATGCCAAATCACGTGAATTGATGCCCTGGCTCAAGGTCTACAACTCAAATGCGCGCGCTCCGGTGCAGATGATTTCTCTGAAGGGTTTGTTTTTTTATCTTTATAAAATTTTTGCTTGAATGTAATAATGTTTCATTTTATTGATATCCGCACTTGGGCCTTTGCAAGACATGAGTCCAAAACGTGAAAAAAATGGGAACCCAAAACATGGTTTCCTATTCTGGAAATTCCCACCAAATCGTTTTTAAACGTTGTTATCCCGTATGAAAAATTTGCAAATTCTATATAAGTGGAATAAATTCCCGAAGTTGATAATAGGAGAAAAATTACGGTTGTTAGAGTGTGAAAATGTGATATTTCGTGATTTTTGGGCCCCCGCGACGGGCAAACGGCTACTCCGATCTTGACGAAACTATGAACGTTTGAAATCACTAAATTTAGATTTTCCCCCAATATAATATATCTACTTTAGTGATTTTTAACGTTTCAAAAAAGTTTTATTAAAAAGATCGGAAAAAGCCGTTGTTAAGTCCGGGCCAAATATCACGAAAATATCGCATTAAAAATCTTCTAAAAAATTGTAAAAGACGATATATTCATAAGAAATATTTCTTCGATTGTACCTAAAATTTGGCAGATCTAAGTGTCAGAGCTTCAAAAGGTCCCCTGAAATTTTATCAAGATCGCATATGCCATTTACCCCGGTAGAGCTCGAGCAAATTGAACAAAACAGAAAAAGGGGGGGGGGAAATCACCTAGCTATTTTACTCAGGGTAAATGAAATTTAAGTCTTCCTTGCGCTCATCCAAATAATATATGTTTAGAGTTGTAACAATCGCCAAAGTGCAAAAAAGTGAATTTCCCGGCTATGTTTTTGCCTTAATAAATCTTTTAATTGAGTATGAAAAATTAAGATACAACTTTGTAGATAAATATTTAATTCTATTTTCTTCACTGTATTTTATTTATTTGTGTATTTTGAATTTATGTGTATTTATCATGTTGCTGCCAGCTTTTAAAGCATGGCAATGGCAAACGTGTGAGATCAAACTTTTTGTTTTAAAACCTTGATACAGTGCTGCATTTTAATATTTATTAGATAAGATTCATATCAGCCCTGACCTTCGTAGCATTGAAAAAAAGCAAAGTGCGCCAATCCCAATTTAAAACATACAATGTTTTAATGCCCATTTTTAATTTGCTTTTTGTAATAATATGACCACATAAAAAAAAAAATGAAATAAATATTTAATAAGAAGTCAGTCGAGGCCCTGCTTATTCGCACTTAACAAAAGTAGCAAAAATATACTAGGAAAACGCAAAGACGTTGTTGGGAGGAGGAGTACCAAATCTTTGTGTTGGGTACCCGGTAACATCACTTTCTTCCCCCTAATAAGGGAAGACCTCTCTAGCCCCATCAAACGTAAAAAGGGAAATATTGGCATACAGTTTAGCGCCAACTAAATCAAAAACTTCTAATTTTTATCTATCAATCAATAAATGCAAAAAAAAATTTTTTTTTTTCGTTATCCTATTCAGTTTTTAAAAAACTGATTTACAAAGACAATAAATAAATTTTAAAACATAGATGCGAAACAACAATAAACTACATTAAGTAAAAATTTGAAATAGTAGCTCACAACCGTGGCGTGGCGAACAACCAAATGGAGCCCAGGACCGATAAAAAGGGTGGAGGGGGGTCCCCCCGGACCCCCCATCCATTCTTTTGAGAAACATAATATTTTATATACTTTTTTATGACTATTTTCATTGTTATAACACACCCTGAATTTTATGGCACCTCTTTCTTAATAAAAGAGTTTTACTGAACTATTTTAAAAGTTTTTCTTAAATCATTATTAATAAAAGTGCAAAAAACAGCGTGAGGATATTCATCCAGTAGTTCTCAACTCAACTAGTAAAGGTAGCAACTCAACAATTTTGCTAAATGAATAGACAGTTCGTTATACTATAACTTATTTTAATTGATTGAATTTTATTTATTGGGAATTTTTAAATTAAATCAGCTGGGGGCATGGAGGAAGTCTAGAACATTTTTGAGTTTCTGTTTTAATTTTTAAATAACCGTCTTTTGAAGCAGGATTATCGGGCGAGTGAATGCAATAAGAAGAACATTCTTTGGACCCATTTGGAATGAAGTTTTTCCATACAATTTCTAGATAAAAGAGCATTGATTTTAAAGAAAAGAGACAGCAAGTTTGTCCGTAAAAGAATAAAATCGTATATTCTCTTCAAAATTGCTAACAAAAGGTTCTTCAAAACTCACAGATTTGTACCCAAAACACCCTTAAAAAAAAATTTTCCCGGGGCAAGCCCCGGAGCCCTAGTTTTTATTTTTATCGTTTAGTAGTTTTCCCCCAATCCCCAAAAAATGGGTTGCCCAAAAAACGGAGAAAAACAAAAAAAAACCAAATTGTTTTCCAAAAGCACAGATTTTCTAACGATCTAAGTGTATTTTTCTGAGTACAAAATGACCAGTGAGTTGGCAGGCGGGGTGGGGCGCTTCGTCCATTGTTGCGGGTAGTACCCCAAATTTCCCAAGGTTAAACCTAAACCCCCCCCGTATACCCCGATAGAAATTTTTAAAAAATTTACATTACCATGAGACAGCGAATTGGGTTCATGTTTTTTTAACAAATAATACTGGGTTTACATGGACCTC
>JAMZAV010007226.1:0-30732 GCA_024449915.1 Sweltsa coloradensis | reverse complement strand
GGAGGGCCACTAAAGTCAAGCAGTGAGTTCCTTTTATCCTTCCCCCGCACACGGGCAAACAAGCCAGGAGACCGACGTCCTTGTCCCACTGTGGAGGGCCACTAAGTCAAGCAGTGGTTCCTTTAACCGAACCCACGCACACGGGCAAATAAGCCAGGAGACCGACGTCCTTGTCCCACTGTGAGGGAGTCTCTTAAATCTAAAACTTGGTAAAAGTAATTAAGATCCAGTAGGCAGTGACTTCTTAAAATGTATAAAATG
Source organism: Sweltsa coloradensis (assembly GCA_024449915.1). Classification (NCBI taxonomy): domain Eukaryota; kingdom Metazoa; phylum Arthropoda; class Insecta; order Plecoptera; family Chloroperlidae; genus Sweltsa; species Sweltsa coloradensis. The sequence continues at coordinate 30,471 of JAMZAV010007226.1, read as the reverse complement.
ATTCTAGTAGGCAGTGACTTCTTAAAATGTATAAAAGGTTTCAAGTAGGCAGTGATTGAGTAGTTTGTTTACATTTATAACCAAGTTTCAGAAGGCTGTATTTTTCACTTATGGTAAATAATTATATTATTTAAAGTTTTAATAATGTTCTGATAATGTTTTATTAAAGGTAAATACAGCAAATTTAAATTTATTAAAAATAAGAAAAAATTTTAAAAAAGTGTTTTATGTGATGTGAAAAAAGATACAAAAATCTAGAATTTTGAAACAATGAATTTGACCAGGAAGAATGGCATTTTGGATGCTATTTGAATCGATTTAGGTCAAGGAGGTTTTGCTCTAGTAAAGAAAGCAGAAGTTGATTCATTTTAAAACTAATTCAATTATAAGTTTATGTGTCTGCAACTTGGCACCTATAAATATACTTTAAGAAGATTTCAAGAGAAGAGAAGTAAGAAGATTAGAAGTATAAGGACCCCACAAGAGAAGACTACAGAGGGGTGAAAAATCATACTCAAACACAACACCCAAAAGGGAGGTCGTATGATATAAACTTTTAATGTCCAATGTGGTCGTTATCAAGCAGATCAATTTCACTAAATAATTGCTGTAGTATTATTACTTGGTTTAAAATAAATGTATAATTATGTGTTAATTTGTATGCCAAGTGTGTTGCTCATTGACTGTGTAGGCTAGCCGAGGTGGATGAGATTTAATATATGGTAGCCTTGTCAGGGTAGCACGGTGTATCGTTACAATTTGGCAGCCAACGTAGTGGTCTTACTGATGATAATGTCACGCAGAGATTAGGGGGTCTCAATTACACACTTGGCTACAAAAAAACCCTAGGCTTTGGAATAATGGCTAGTCAAAGTGAAGGGTTTGTTGTTTATTGATGAAATAGAGCTAGGGTTGCAAATTGTTTCTCAAGATTTAGGGAGGACAGAATTGGGACAGATGGATAGTGTTTAGATAGGCATTTGGCAACCGATATGACTAGCACTTCGACGGAAGGAAGTTTGGTGATGAGTCCAGAAATGAGTTTTTTAATGGAGTACGTTGTTAAAATAAAATGAGTACCATGGAAAAATAGCATGAAAATGAAATAAAGGTGCCATGGAAAATAGCTTGGAAAAAAAAAATGGGTAACATGGAAAATAGCATGAAAAATGAAATGGGTAGCATAAAAAATGACATGTGTAGCATTAAAAATGAAGTGGGTAAAGATTATGGACGAGAAACTAGAGGTGTTAAACATGAAATCGATAAGGTAAATCAACGAATGGATTTTCATCCAAAAAATGGTTTAAAGAAGAAAAATATGACAGACTTTCTACACCTTAGAAAAAACAATTCATAGATGTGAAGCAAAAAGTAACTGAAGATGTGGAGGACATTGAACCCAAAAGTAGGGGGTTGCTATGGAATTGATAAGGGATATCCATGTCATGATTGATGATAATGTAAAGAAATTAGAGGAAAGTACAAAAAGAAGTCTCAAAAGTAGAAGAAAAGCGGGGAATAGATGAAAAAAAACTTTCAAGAAACTTGCAATGGTCCGGGAAAAAATACTATTCTAACCAATACAAAGAAGATGGAACACCCACTATTCTAACCAATAAAACGCAGTTGGAAAATTCTATTCTAACCAATACAAAAAAGATTCAAGATTTGGAAACTCAAGGGGTAACAGGCGTTACGGGAACTACCGTTTATGCAAACGATACGGTTGTAGGAGACCAACTACTTAGAGAGGGCATAATATTCATGGGAGATGAGGTATTCATCCATTGAATTTCAAAACTTTTTTAGAAAGCCGATTCAAGAACTATTCGGTAAATAACAACAGGAGGTTGGCGTTCACTCTACAATGCTTGAAGGGTCAATGCATACCATGGATGCTGGAAATGGTTTGATTCCTTTGAAGATTTTAAAGAAAAATTCATTAATCATTTTTGGGGAGACAACGCTCAAGATGTTCTCATGAAACACTATTATAGTGGCATCCTACGAAGGTGGTAAACAGGGATTTACCATCAGTATACTTAAAACGGTTGTTGCGTCATAGTGGATATCTCAGTTGCCCAATACCACAAGAAACAAATGGTCAAACAACTGCTCAAACATTTTCCTACGGAAATTCGTATCCATTTCATTCATATAGACAACGTCCCACTAAAATCGTAAATCTTTTGGAAAGATTGAGAGTGACAGACTGATTTGGTTACCTAGTCAAAATAGGAACTATGAAACAAAACTACTTCCACACTTTGCGACGAATTTCAACAATGATAGATACCAAAACTAACTTTAATTCAAGACCTCTAGATGACTGGCGATCTCCAGGGAACAAAAAAGCACCTCTGACTACTAACAAACTTAACAGCACCTTCATTGCGGCGAGAAAGATAGGTGGGGGTGGTGGATTCCAGCGTTTTTCTTTTACGTAACTTACTTGTTCTTGATTCGTCAGGTTGAAAAGTTTTCAGTTTGAAGGGGGGGTTTTGACTATTTGTTGATAACTATCGGTTGTGTACATTCCTAGGTACATTTTTTTCTTTATTGGCCCAATTTTGAAGGGGTTATCAATTTGAAGGGTAGTTCACTGATTTGATGATTAAACTATGGTTGATGTAGGCCTACATTTTTTGGTACAATTTTTTGTTCTTGCTGGTCAGTTGGAAAGTTTTTTCATTTGAAGGAGTCATTCATTGCGGATTATAAATAAATTCCTAAGGCACCTAAAAAAGGGGTTTAAAATCTCTTTTTATACAGTTGACAGTTTTAAGGGGTTGTCAATCTTGTCTTTCAATTTGCTGGTTGACTATTTTTGATGGTATGATATTTCTTCTGTGGGATGATAGATTTGGAATAGTTTATTGTGGAGTGGAAAATGAATAATAGACATTTTCATAAAGATTCTTGGAAATTGTTTTTGCTGAAGTTGATAAATACTAGTACATTTTTAATAAGGTTGTTCATAATTTTCCCAAATTTGAAAGATTTTAAAGTTGATGATATTATTTAATTGGGGTTTTTGTTTTTTTTTATGGAGTAAATAATTTAATATTTGTGTTTCAATGGTTGCAGGAGTTAATATCAAAAATAAAAAATTTCCATTTCTTCAAATAATTTATTTTTTGGGAAGGGGTATTGTAAACAGCCTTTCAATTGTTTTAGTTTTTTGTTTTGTTAGTGTTGTCAATGGAGGGAGTTGGAACATTCCCAATGAGTTCTAAATTTTGGGATGGCTTGAATTTTATGATATTGTATATTAAAGTCCCAATGGGTAGCGGTTTAAAAAAAACAAAGTGTGATCTAGTTTGTTTAGATTTTTTGTGGAATAAGCTGATGTTCAGATTTGTCATTGTCCAGAGGATTATTGTATTGTTATCAGATTTTGAAGCAGGATTAAGAATAAAAAAAAAAATCCTTTTTTTTTGTCTGGTGCTTTCAAGCATTATAAAAGTTGAAAAATTCCAAGAAATTTTTCAAAATTTGAAGGGGTATTGTAAAGTACCAGTCTCTTAAATCTAAAACTTTGGGAAAAAATAATTAAGATCCAGTAGGCAGTGACTTCTTAAAATGTATAAATGATTCTAGTAGGCAGTGACTTTTTAAAATGTATAAAAGGTTTTTAAGTAGGGAGTGATTGAGTAGTTTGTTTACATTTATAACCAAGTTTCAGAAGGGTGTATTTTTCCCCTTATGGTAAAATAATTATAAATTTTTTAAAGTTTAATAATGTTCTGATAAAGATTATTAAAGGTAAATACAGCAAATTTAAATTTTTAAAAAAATGTAAATATTAAAAAGGTGTTTTATGTGATGTGTAAAAAAGATACAAAAATCTAGAACTTTGAAACAATGAATTTTGACCCGGAACAGAATGGCCATCTTGGATGCTACTTGAATCGAGTTAGGTCAAGGAGGTTTGCTCTAGTAAAGAAAGCAGAAGTTTATTCATTTTAAACTAATTCAATTATAAGTTTATGTGTCTGCAACTTGGCACCTATAAAATATACTTTTAAGAAGATTTCAAGAGAAGAGAAGTAAGAAGATTAGAAGTATAAGGACTCACAAGAGAAGGGCTACAGATGGGTGAAAAATCATACTCAAACACAACAGCCAAAGGAGGTCGTATGATATAAACTTTTTAATGTCCAATGTGGTCGTTATCAAGCAGATCAATTTCACTAAAAAAATTGCTGTAGTATTATTACTTGGTTTAAAAAATAAATGTATAATTATGTGTTAATTTGTATGCCAAGTGTGTTGCTCATTGACTGTGTAGGCTAGCCGAGGTGGATGAGATTTAATATATGGTAGCCTTGTACAGGGTAGCACGGTGTATCGTTACACTACTTTTGGATCTAGTTCAAAATAGAAGTGATGCTACTTTACAGCTATACTTTAATGTTTTAATGTTTTTTTTGCTCTTAAATAATCATATAATTTTCTTTTGGTGATAAAATTAGAATTAAATGTATTGGAAACCTGTAGGGGGTTCCGAATATTTGATGATGATGATCCCAAAACAGGTACCTATGACTTTTATTTGTGGTAGGCACAATTTAGAATTTACGTTGAGCATATATAGTTTTCCCCCTTTCGTGGTCGGGCCTTTCGATTAAAAAACTTTTTCATACGCTGCCCATTATAATTTGTATTCCTCTTCCGAAACACTTAAATTTCAAGGACACATTAAACTTACTAGGGTTACATTACAATGTCCGCTATTATTATGTCGGCACGAGTGTAAGAAAAGTGGAAAACTCATGCAAGTTACTATCTATTGGTATGATTGACATGACTGACTTTTGCAACAGTAATGGTTTAATTTAATTGCATTATTGCAAAATTAGAGTATAACGTCGATTTTACGCTATAGTTACCTGATTATGTAGTACTAACTTGCTACTTGCTACCTTATTACATTTTCAAAAGCAGGATGTCCTCACCTAAACTACAAAAACTCATAAGTAACATTTTTAAAACATCTATGCTTTTGGTTTTTTACAATGCGCGCCTTTTAAATAATTTGCAAAATGTCACTTGTCGAGGTTTTGTTGTTCAAGTTTTGTGACGATATGCTACCATTTTTGCTACTCAAAAACTAAAAAAGTAATTACTAGTAGTGTGCTACTTAACAACACTGCAATATTAGAAATAAAAAATAAATGGAAAAATAGAAAATACGGACCAGTAGGTGTAGGCCTACAGGGTCTGGAGAAAAGCCCTAGCTGAAGGCAGACTTTTAAAGCAATATTTTGTCACTGACCCAGAAAGCAGTTATTTACTTGATAGTATTTACATTTATTTATTACAATATTAACAAAATCCAGTAAATCTCGGTAATGTCATTAATTATTCAACGTAATGATTTCATTTATGGGATTGTGTGGTTGCCATTCTTTGCTATGGCAATCTCTAATAAACGACATAGTGACCTCCAGCATTGTACAGTATGCCATTACAACACATTTTTAAAATTCATATTTATTAGGGATGCACAGCAATAACAAAATGTAAAAAGTTGACTGCATTACCATTGATTACCATTATTGGTTGATTATCAAGTGGGTCATTCTCAAACGTAATGAGTAATGACCATATTGAAAAAAATGCTTGCAAGAAAAAATTATAACATAAAATTGGATGCCTCCTTTAACAATACATTATCCAATAATTTGTTCTTACAGCCCTAAAAGGGTTCATCTTAAAAAAAAAAAAATGTTTTACATACAAGCATTTTCATCAATCCAAGTGTACGAAAATGTCATGACTGTTACCGGACATAAAAGTGACAATTGATGTAAGAAGTTATTTATTAAATCTATATTCATGTGCACAATAGTTTTAGGGTTTCTTATCACACAAAAAATAATGCATTCAATAAATATACATTTTTATTTTAATCACTTTTAAAAATACCAAAAAAGTCAAGAATGTTTACTCAATTTCAAAACTGGTAATTAACTTACTAATAATGGACAAATGCAAATCAAATTTTATCAAGATCACTGTTAGCAATGAAGTATATTATAAAAAAGATTAAAAATGTGATTCGTTATTTTAAAATTTAAATAAGACTTAATTTAATAATTAGCTCGGGTAAAAGGTGGGTTTACAAAAATAACAGTCTTGAAAAAAAGTTACTTTTCTAACAGTAATAATTTTTTTTTAAGATCATGTTGCTTGTTAGTGTACAAATCAGTTTAACCTAAAGATAAATCCATCTAATCCAACAAGTTTGTGTTGAGTTTAAAGTAAAGAGACACTACGGGTAACGGTCTTGACAAAAAGTAACATTCTTGACAATGTGATCACTGAAAATCAATAAAAACAAGTGTTTTGTTACTTTTGAGTATGGCAATGAATTACAACCTCTCCCTTCAAAACACATCTACAGTTGCAGGAAATTAATGCAGTAATCCACGATGCCCTTGGTAATGTTACTTTTTGAAAGTAACATACCTGACAAGTAACGGTCATGACATTTTTATATTCATAAATAAATATCAGTACAAATGCCATGCGCATAAAAGTAGGGTTGTGTTTTCTAGGATTTGGAACTTGATTGTAATGTAATCATAGTGTTTAATCAAAGATAAAATTAAAAATTAATGATCTTAACTTGGTAACATTCATGACCAATAATTAAAATACTCGCCGTTTATTTGTTCCCTTCTCAATTTTAACAGATATCATTGAAGAATCAAACAAACTTCAATGGTGTCATATCATGGACTCTTGTTCTTCTTCATTGATCCACTGCCTTCTACACTTTATTTTTATTTATTTTTTGCACGGTAACGGTCATGACATCAATATTATTACCACAGTGGGGACGAACACTCCTTACTTGATATTTCTTGGAAAATGTTATTATATAAAAATGTCTTAAACATCGATTACTTAATTATTATTTCTGCTTTCATTTTCACCAAGGGATTAAAATAGTATTAAGTGAAAAATCCAAACAGCTTACTGAAACACTTCTGGTTTTGTGGATAGGGACATAGGTTTTAGCACATTTTGCATTACGTAATAGTGAATTAAAGATCGGCCTTACAAGATAGAAGTGCAAAAATTCATGGAGCTAATAAAAACTATAAGTATTCTGAAAATGTACAACCAAAATTTATGCAAATCAATATCTTGATCTAAAAAAATAATAATATTAAGGTGGGGCAGCACAAGGGTCATTTTATTTGAGAATGACCCAAATAATAATATGGATATGTGCAGTGCAGTGATTTATTTTGTTTATATTTGTTGTCTTTTTTTTAAAAGTTGTTTTGGCCCTGAAGATGATGATTGATGAGTGAAATCTTATCGAAACGTCGGCCCACCAAAAATATACTTGGCATTATAACCGAAAACCGAGTAAATTAATATTTAATATATAATATATGACTATGACGCTGTTATGTTAATACTTTAGACTTTATTTTAAAGTTAATTTTGTATGTAGTCTAATATAGGCAGTCCAATCTGCTCTACACACGTTATTAACAATGTATAAACAGTACCAAGCAAAAGACAGAATTTAATTGGTGTCTGCATAGCTCAGTTGGTAATAGAATGATCTTGAGGTAAGAGAATTATATGACTTTTGCAAGGCGTTCGACACCATATGACATAGCCGCCTGGAAACCAAACTTGGAAGCCGTCGGAATAAGAGGAGTGGCACTCAAATGGTTGATGTCATTTCTCTCGGAAAGACAACAAGGGGTCGAAATTAAAACAAACCTCTCTGAATTAGGATATTTGACCAAAGGAGTGCCCCAAGGGTCTATACTCAGTCCCACCTGCTATCTATTATATGTAAACGAATTTCCCGAAATCCTCGACACGGGCACCTTTACACTTTTTGCCGATGACGCTAATCATCTCATAGCAAGCAACAAAAAAGATATAGTTTCCCTATTGGCAACTGCTAATGAGCAAACGGGCAAAATTTCACACTGGTCCACTGTCAACCAGGTTAAACTGAATCAGCAGAAATGCTCACTCCTATACTTTCATACTTACCAAAACCAGCCAACCCTCAGTCCACTAGTTAAGCTAGAAGGGAAAAGTTTAAAACAAACCCGTCTTACTGAATATAGACTTATATGTAACTACCATGCATGTAAATAGGTAGGTAGCATAATATTTGTATCAATTATCACTTAGTGTTACAATTGTTTCTTAACCCTTGTCTACATTTATTCAGCTGTAAGTTATAAGTTTTTTTTTTTTTTCTTTCTTAAATACAGCACATAGGTAACTGGAAACAATGAGGATAATACTCATTACTCACTACCAATAACTACATAGGATATTATAACTTAGGAATAATTTATAAGTCTCCATAGGCCTAAAAAAAAAAAAAAAATGCTTTATGTCATGCCTAGGCCAATTGGCCTAAATTCACATATACTCATTTCAGATTTCTACTGACTTTTGTACTTTAATTTAATTTCTTAACATATATTAGAGTAGCTCAATTTAGTTCATACTTTATAGTGTCTTAAAAAATGTTGCAAATCCTTAAATTTCATATTTCATGTATCTTGGCTTGCTTCACCTCTCACCGTTTGTAATCCATTGCTGAAAGCCCCCTAAAGCGAGCCGCTAGGCTCATTGGGGGCTTGACCAATAATTGTAAAATGTGAATTTTAACATGCAATAAAGAATAAAGAATAAAGAATAACACTAGCCGATACACTTGAATGGTCCACTCAAATAAATAAAATTCGGCCAAAACTGCAATGAAGTTGCTTCATGTTACGCTGATTGAAGCACATTATTAGTCCCCAAATACTTAAATCAGTATATTATGCACATTTCTACTCTCATATATCGTATTGTACTCTATTTTGGGGGGCCTCTTCTCAGTCACTGTGTCTTTTCACTTTTCAGACTGCAAAAGAGAGTGATTCGATGTCTTGCCGGGGTCCCTCTGTGGACCCCTTGCCGTGATCTATTCAGATCCCTGCAAATACTAACCCTACCATCGATACTTATTAATGAAGCAATTCTCTTTGTTTTGAAATTTCTCAGCTTATTCACCACAAACTCCTCCATCCACCACTACGCCACTAGAGAGAGGGCAACACAAAATATTTTTAGACCACCATAAACTCTCACTCTATTCCAAAAGCCCACACTACCTATGCTCCCTTATATTCAACCGACTACCACTACAACTTAAAACTCATGCTGACAATTTTAACAAATTCCGCCACATGCTCAAATTGCACCTCACAGATAAAGCCTACTACTCTTATATCATAATAACCTATCAAACATATTTTTTGAAGCTCTGTTAAATATTAGTAGTCACAAGCCTAGTCTAGTTATTAATGTCGGCCTAATGTTAGTTGTTTCTTCTCTTCTCTTTTTTTCTTGTAGTATAATATGTAGTAAATTAGTAATAGTGAAATATATATAGCAGATAATATGGAAGAACATTTTGTAGGGAGGAGCTCTCATCCCTACATGTAAACAAATAATGAATATCACCTTTTGTGATTTGTATACTGGAATTACAATAAAGATAAAGATTATTACTATTTTTTATTATTATTATTATTATTATTATTATTATGAATTGCCCGGACAGCCAAGGCCCCGGATTCATTCCCCCGTGGAGGTACTTTTTGGATGAGCGAAGCGAAGATTCCATTTCACTACAATGGAGAAAAAAATCTGGATTTTTTTTTTGTATTTTTGAGTGTTTGTTAACACGATTCCGGCTAAACCGATACTCCAATTTCAATGAAATTTTCTGGATACCTTTGAAATCTCTGAACTTAGAACTGCACGGTTCAAAAAATTGATTGAAAAATTATTTCTCATAAAAATTGCAATTTTACGAATTTTTTAGATTGTCTTGTTTTTTCTGTTTGTATTTTTGTGTGTTTGTTAACACGATTCCGGCTAAACCGATACTCCAATTGTGATGAAATTTTCTGGAGGCCTTCAAAATCTCTGGACTTAGAACTGCCACCTTTTTGGGCGCGATCGAAAACTTATTTCTCATGAAAATTGCAATTTTACGATTTTTTTTTTTTTTTTTTTTTTTGAGTGTTTGTTAACACGATTCCGGCTAAACCGATACTCCAATTGCGATGAAATTTTATGGAGGCCTTCGAAATCTCTGAACTTAAACCTGCCACGTTTTTGGGTACAATCAAAGAAATATTTCTCATGAATATCGTACTTTTACGATAAAAAAAAAAAAAATTAGTGCAATATTTTCGTGACATTTGGGCCGATTCTGACCAGACGGGTGGGGCTACAACGTTCATATTTTACATGAACATTTAGGTTATGGTGATGTATTGCTTTCTGAAAGAACAATTTGAAAAAGTTAGCTAGAATTCATGGAATAAAGGTTAGTTTTTTTAGGTTTATAATAACAATTAACAAGTAACTTTTCAATTTTAATTTCAATTTTTTATTAAGACAAATTGTACATTTTATGTAACAACAACACAATTTTTAGTGTATGTGTCCTTTAGCTAAATAAAATAAAATGTTACAAATACTAATAAAATGAGAAATTGTCATAATATGTAATAAATTGTAAATAATAATATTATTGAAGTAATAAAATAAGGTTTCATTTCATTATATGATAGTTAATCAATAATATCAAGTGATAACAGGAATTTCTGTGAGCGTATCATTTAAGTATCAATAGATAATAGTAGGCTTTTAGAATTAAAATTTGTTTTTAGTTCATGTTTGAAACGGTCATAGCTTTAAATGTTTTTAATGGAGTGTGGAAGATGGTTATAAAGAGATTTATGTAAGTAGTCTGAGTTTACTTGTCTAAGTTTTGTGTGATATGAGTTTAGGTGTAGGTGATTTTTTTACGTGTGTCATGATCATGGACATTTGCATTTACTGAGTAGGTGTGTATATTTTTTTTAATTACTAATATTGATTTGAAAATGTATAAACATGAAATGGTAAGGATTTTGTGGCGTATAAAAAAAGGTTTACAGTGTTCTGTGGGATCAAGGGAACAAATTGCTCTAATTGCTTTTTTTTGTATAATAAAAACTTTATGAATGTGGGTCGATATACCCCAAAATTCAATTCCGTAGCTTATATATGACTCAAATGATGAATGCTACGTAGCATATTTTGGCTGTGGGGATGTTACTTATCTGCTTGATGGTCCTTATAGCATAACAAGACGAATTAAGTTTTGGTATTAATGTATTGATATGATCGTGCCATGTTAGATGTTGGTCTATTGTTAAGCCTAGAAATACATTTGATGAAACTTGTGTTATATTTGAATTATCTGAAAAATTAGTTAGGTATGGTATTTTATTTAAAGATTTAATCTTCTGAATTGAGTGGAATTGGATAGTTTGTTTTTTTGGAGTTTAAAATAAGTTTGTTAGCTGTAAACCACCCATTTGATTCATTTAGTCTTTCTTCTGATTTATCCCGAAGAGCTTTGCTTTCATCAGCCTTTATGACTGTGGAAAAATCGTCAGCAAAAAGTTCAGCATCATCTATACTTTCAGTTAGATCATTGATAAAGACAATGAAAAATAAAGGGCCAAGAATTGACCCTTGTGGTACACCACATATATTTTTCTCAGAGTCCGAAATGGTATGTGAAATTTTACTATTTTCATTGCTTGTTTTTTCTACATATTGTACTCTGTTTGTTAGGTATGATTTTAATCATTTTAGTGCATCACCACGTACTCCATAATATTCTAATTTAGTGAGGAGTTTTGTGATCAACACAGTCAAAAGCTTTGGTGAGATCACAGAATATACCCAGAGTAACAATATTTGAATCCATTTCACTAGTTACGTTTAATAGAAATCTTCTAATTGTATCACTAGTAGATTTTCCCTTTCTGAATCCATTTTGTCTTTCTGTTAAAATGTTGTGCTTTTCTAAAAAGCTTATCAATCTGTTATAAATAATTCTTTCCAATATTTTTGAAACAGCAGGTAGAATAGATATTGGTCGATAATTACTTGCAAGAAGTTTACTTTCTTTTTTATGAATGGGAATTATTTTGGATATTTTTAGTGCTTGTGGAAAGACCCCATCTTTTAGACAAGTATTGAAAATATCAAATAGAGGTGCAGCTAACATATGGATACATTTCTTTAAAACAATAGTTGATATGCCATCTACTCCTGCAGAGTGAGATGATTTTAACTTACCAACAATATTTTTTATTTCATTAATATCAGTTTCATAAAAATATAAAGAATTTACTGGGCTCTTGTTTGTCTTATGCAAATAATCAACGAAAGTAAGATTTTGATTATTTCCTTGATTTACTAAGTTATTTGTTAGGTCAGAGGCTTCATTAGCAAAATAGCTATTAAGGATTTTTGCTACCACTTTAGAGTCATTTATTAATTCATTGTTACTATTGAGTAGATTAATATTTTCACGGGGCTTAATAGGTTTTCTGTTTGTCTCTGAATTTATAATTTTCCAGATACACTTTGACTTATTGTTAGCTTGAGATATACTGTCCTTAATTTGATTACTTTTTGCTGTTTTTTAAAATGTGGTATCATTTAATAATTGAATTGTTTTTGTTGTTGTTGGAGGAATAAAATTGTTACATTGAATTTTGATTTCTTGAGCATAATGGTCGGCAATACCAAGGTTAAGTACCTGTGTCTTGAATGGAAGTGTAGTATTTGTTGCTATGTTGTCAATAATGGATGATGTTTGCCACCTTTGGTCAACTCTAGTTGGTTCATTTATGGTGAGTGTAAGGTTAAATGAGCTAAGGAGATTAATTAGTTGATCTTTATTCGGGTCTTTACTATTTGGAGAGACGTTTACGTTAAAGTCACCCAAAACTACTAAATGTTTATTTGATTTTAATAGTTTAGAGATAATTTTTTCACTTTTTTCTAGAATGGTTTTAATGTTGCCATTTGTGGACCTATAAATTACGACGATTATGATATTAGATACCGCTAGTGTTTTTTTATTTGTACTTAAATTCAATTCAATGCAAGCCCATTCAAAATTTAAATCACAACTATAGTTAGTAATTGTTTGGTTTCTGAGTTACAAGCTCAAACAGTGTGTTGATCACAAAGATTGAAACCCCTCCATGTATATGAGAATTTCTGCAAAACGAGGAAACTAGTGTGTAGTTATCAATCACAATACTGTTTATACTTTCACTTGTTTTCCAGTGCTCTGATATACATAGCACATCAACAGTTTCATTTTCGTACTGTGCTCTCTAAAATGATATTTAAGTCCCTACTTTTTGTAAGTGTAAGGCCTTGAATATTTTGATGGAATATTCTAATAAATTTTGTACTTTTTATATTGTTGTTTATGTTGTCTTTGTGTTTTGAAGGGTGTGTTAGAGGCGGAGTGTTAAGGCTAATGAGAGGTGTTTTGTCATTAGTGTTTTTATCAGCCACGATAATGTCATTATGGCTTGGTGTGTCAACTAGTCAACTACGCTTAGATTTGGATTTATTGTATTTATATGATTTTAAATGAAGAGGTGGTGATCGTATATTTATTTGACGCTGTTTTTGCTTCTTCCGATAATGATCAGTAAGAATTTCTATTAACTCTCTGGGGACCATGGTTTTTGAATTCGAAGTTTTTGCCCAAGACCCTCACTTGCCATTAGTTCCCTTAGTTGTTGATAATTATAATTGGAGAATTGCCTTATACCACTACTTCGGGTTGTCATGTGGTGGTAGGTTGAATTTCCCCAAGAAGAAGCAGCTGGTACAGCGTCCTGCTTGGAAGTGGACGCCTGGGCCGTCTCAGACGTTCGCAAATAGGCTGGCATCTCTTCCGACTTTGATTGTCCCCAAGAAGAAGCAGCTGGTACAGCGTCCTGCTTGGAAGTGGACGCCTGGGCCGTCTCAGACATGCATGCATGCATGCATGCATTTAACTAGGAAAACGCTTAAGTCCCGCGGCGTTGTTGGATGAGCGTAATTGGTGCATTGAGCTGCCATGTGTTAAGCGGATTTTCTGTTGTTCTGTAAAAAAATTATTACTAAGTTCAAGATTTTTTTAAATTAAATTAAATTGAATAAAAAATAAACTTTATTTTTTTAAAATTAATCATAATTTTAAAAAAAGAAAAAAATTAAGAAAAGTGCGATTTTTATAAGAAATAATTATTCGATTGCGCTCAAATTTCACACGAATATATAAATTCATAAAATTAAGGTTCTGTGAAAAAATCATCACAATAGGATAAAGCATGTAGGTGTTATAGGTCAAAAAAAGGTTTAAAAAAGAAAGAAAAAAACGCAAAATTTCTATTTTCATGAAAAATAATTTTTCGATTGCGCTCAAATTTCACACGGATATCTTAATTCATATAATTTAGGTTCAATGAAAAAATAATTGAAATCGGACAAAGCATGTAGGTGTTATAAGTCGAAGAAATTTTAAAAAAAATCGTAAAATTGCGCTCAAAAACGTGGCAGTTCTAAGTTCAGAGATTTCGAAGGCCTCCTTAAAATTTCATGGCAATTGGAGTATTGGTTTAGCCGGAATCGTGTTAACAAACACACAAAAATACAAAAAAAAGAAAGAAAAAAAAAACATTCCGGATTTTTTTCTTCAGTGTAGTGAAATGGGATCTTCGCTTCGCTCGCTACGCTCATCCAAAAAGCACTTGCACAGGAAAAGTGGTCCGTCGCAAACTAACAACTGACAAAAACGCTCATCCATGAACGCGGCGGGACTTAAGCGTTTTCCTAGTTTAATTAAACAAATGATATGCCCATAGGGCCTACTCACGCTCATACGCTGATTGATAAAAGACCACACGTTCATTCGGTCATTTTTTTTCCCGCGCTGTATGACTCACTATGACCATCGGCACGAATAAAATAAAATAGTAAAACAATTTATAAAAACTCAAGAAGAGAACAATACTTTTCATTCAAGTGTAGCTTTCATTGATTCATCTAATCTAGTTTAAATATAATATTTGTGTACTGTCATTCAAACTAAATATAGTAATTATTGAAATTTAGAAAAAATTATGAAGGTTGGTAGAGGTGGGAGAGTAAAAATTTCAATGGATTAACATTAACGCCAACACGAAAACACAAAGCTTTTGAAATTGTGATTAAAAAATAAGAAGATTTTGCACTTGTTATGTTAATTAAAACTCTTTATTTATTTAGAACAGAAAATGTTTTTATGAACTTAACTACATTATTTGCAATTTGTATGTGGATTTCGACTGGTGAAAACGTGAAAACAAACAACAAATTGTGTACGTTGGCACACCTTATCTCCCACTCCACACCATACAGCTGATTTTAATTTCCATCTGGATGTCAATGTCATGGTCATGACTTTCTGTAAATTTGCAGTTGGGAGCTGCATTATGAATACTACTACAGCTTTTGTCTATGGAGAATAGAGAACCGTCTAAAATATTACACGAATTATCATCAAAAATGTTTGCCAGACTGTCTTTTTATCCATCATTAATCTACAATGTAGTGATGGAACGTGTAACAAGTCGAATGTGGTACAATCGCATTGATGAGACAGTAATTCTGGGAGCATTGCCCTTCAAGAGTTTGACATCAAAGGTAGGGGCTAATAGTATCCTTGAGGCTAGGCCTATAGGGGCTAGGCTAAACTGTTTGAATTTATAGTATACCTACTTACAATACAATAAGTCCATGTTGTGCTCTTAATATTACTCTGGAGCTTAATATTGTCATGGCCTAGGCCTATGCAAGATGATATTTTGGCCTAATTTATAAGTGCAAATTTTTGGAACTAGGTTACTAGGCCTACTTAATATTTAATACAATCCAGAAATTAAAAAATCCATCCCGATCGGGCTTCGTCATTTCACCTTCGTTGAACAGCGTTGAATCTTTCTACTCTACTCTATAAAAAGAGCTTATTGGATATTAATCTTTCGGAACTCTTTCGGTTGGTATGGACAGTTTTTGATCAGTAGGTACTTTGGATTTAAAAATAGCGACGTTAAAGGTTTTGTAGGTACTTTAGATTTAAAATAGCGACGTTAAAGGTTTTGTAGGTACACATAAAAAAAACTGTCCATACCAACCGAAAGAGTACCAATCTTTCTAATCCTTATTTTGACCGGACTGTATGGAAGTGATTTTAATACAAGATACCTTTGATTGATACCAGGCGGGTAGGAATGTTTTGAAAGGGTTATTTTTTGGGTTGGGGGGGGGGGGGGGAATAATAGCAGATTTTGTGGACGGCAGCTGGAGTCTGGGAGGGGAGGCTCGATTATTTTTCACCTTACAACAGTTATTTTGTCATGTTTTACTGCACTCAGAGTCTGCAAACGATGTTTTACAGCAACTGTCTGCGATCTAAAAATTTAAAAAATGAACGTGAAGTGGCTCATTGTAGTAAATTTCAACCTCTTTTTTTTTTTGAAATGACGAAGCATACAGGCAAACATATTCGTTTTCGTTTGACTGTCGAATTGTATAAGGTTATGTGCATATTTACTATGGAAATTCTGGGATTAATATTTACTCACGTCAGGTTTGCCCCCCCTGCCCCCCGGTTCCTACGCCACTGATTGATACCATACCGTACATAACTTTGATAGTACTATGGTTTTTGCTACACTACATAGCTCATTTTGGGTGTATTTGCATTAATTTGTAGAATACTTTAATAAGTAGGCCTACAATTTATATGTGTTACATATGTGGCGGTTAGGTCTCTTGGCTAGGTCCATTGACCATTCGTAGAATACTTTAGTACCATTTATATGTGTTAAATATGTGGCGGTTAGGCCTCTTGGCTAGGTCGCGTCCTAACATACATAACTGATTCTGACGCAAAGTATGACCAATAGAGGTCTACAACACGGTCTGGACGTAATTAAAATCCTACCTAGATAATTCGGACTCGTGTTATTATAGGTGGAACCAGATAAGGTGGTGGTCGCCGAGGGATCGCAGCACTGTCGCCTACGCACTTTGACCACAGGATCGGCAAAAAGTCAATAAAATAACGGTCTCTAAAACTACTTTCGAAGAAAAACATGATTATTTAAAAGTCAAGCCTTGCCCAATATATCCTAAAAATAAAGTATTTAAGAAGTGTATGAATAAAATCTTGACATTTTGATGCTCCTAAACATTGGCATCACATCTGGCGAGGTTGGCATTATAAACAGCTGAAACTTTGGTCACATGATTACCAACAAGGCAAAAAAACACTCGTAACCGTGATTACTTAAAATTATTATTTCGTTACAATACTGACTCTGTGGGACAAACTAATTTATTCACAGCTTATAAAATGTTGATATGTTATAACATATCACAATAACATGACCAAATACGGTAAGCCTTACCTAATGTCAGATGTGTGTAAATTGTCAAACGTTGGCGTGCGTGCTCTCGCTTGACCTTGACGACCGCCAGCTTATCTGGTTCCACCTATATTTAATCTCGGGGTTTTGTACACGTTGCACGCCCTATGGATTACCTGAAGGTACTCGGACCGTCTCAAATTAAACTTGCCTACGAAGCCACCTAAGTAAAAATTATCTACCCTGAAGTCACAGACAGGTATGAACATGTAGTGACAGGGGGAGTACACTCAATACAACCTCTCCCGATGAGGGGAGAAGAGGTACCTGTTCTAGCGCGCTAGTGCTGAGCCGCGTCCCCTCCAGAGAGCTGCAGTCGTCCTCGGCGGCTTGCAGGTCCCGTTCGTCCACCTACTATGCTAATATGAGCCGTGCAAATGCCCCACTAAATTATTGTGTTTGCTGAAGGCTTGTGGAGTATCAAAGAAAAATGAGGAGTATCTCTGGATACGCATGCCAACTCAATAAAAGATTTAAATAAAATAGGTTGCATTATTATTGAACATTTGAGAAATGCTAACTACGAACAACAAGGGTATTGAATTTAAGTTGGATCCAACAAAAAGAAATATGCATGTAAATTCCTGTTAAAAATACTATAACTTATTATAATACGTAAAACGTCGATCTCCTTGAACGTGCTGGCTTCTTGAAGCGGGTCAGAGGGGGGGGGGGATTGAGAGCGTTGCTCTGCGATGAACAAGGGTAGCCGGGGATGGGGTTGGCTATTGTTGGCTGGAGCACGCCGTGCGTCTGCTCGCCGGTGCAATATCTAGGTCAGGCCCCAGCGGCGGACCGGATATTGGCCTCCCAAGGCTAGGTGCTATTAGGCCCTTTGAAGAACTCGACGTTCTCAGCGACACATGTAAATGGGGGGGGGGGGGGGGCGTACAATGAAAGGGAAAGATACAGCTTACTTGCTTAAATGAAGGTCTCTGATGATGTTGTAGCCAACGTTTTTTGGTCGGACCACGTGGTTGGTCCCCAAAGTTGCCAAACGCGCGGATACGATTATTAAAAAGATTTTGATACTTTGCTTTGCATTTTCATGCCACTCCCGTATGGTGTAGAGAGAGAATTTACCATATTCACAGCGGTCGTTATAAAACACTCGCGCATGGTCGTCGGTCTAAACCATGTGGCTAGCCTGCACTAGGCTATCACGATAAAACGGCAATATAAAGCGGTAAAAATACATCTAGCAATTCGGCACTAGATCTGCCCTACATTCGGGGCACACAGGCCAACTTGCCTCACTTTCCCGAGGGATATTTCCCATGCTTGCTAAATACTATCGTTGCACTTGTAAAGTACCAGTCTTTTAAATCTAAAACTTGGTAAAAGTAATTAAGATCCAGTAGGCAGTGACTTCTTAAAATGTATAAAATGATTCTAGTAGGCAGTGACTTCTTAAAATGTATAAAAGGTTTCAAGTAGGCAGTGATTGAGTAGTTTGTTTACATTTATAACCAAGTTTCAGAAGGCTGTATTTTTCACTTATGATAAAATATTATATTATTTAAAGTTTTAATAATGTTCTGATAATGATTATTAAAGGTAAATACAGCAAATTTAAATTTATAAAAAATAAGTAAATATTAAAAAGTGTTTTATGTGATGTGTAAAAAAGATACAAAAATCTAGAACTTTGAAACAATGAATTTGACCAGGAACAGAATAGCCATCTTGGATGCTACTTGAATCGAGTTAGGTCAAGGAGTTTTTGCTCTAGTAAAAAAAGCAGAAGTGATTCATTTAAAAACTAATTTCAATTATAAGTTTATGTGTCTGCAACTTGGCACCTATAAATATACTTTTAAGAAGATTTCAAGAGAAGAGAAGGAAGAAGATTAGAAGTATAAGGACTCACAAAGAGAAGACTACAGATGGGTGAAAAATCATACTCAAAACACAACAGCCAAAGAAGGTCGTATGATATAAACTTTTAATGTCCAATGTGGTCGTTATCAAGCAGATCAATTTCACTAAATAATTGCCGTAGTATTATTACTTGGTTTAAAAATAAAATGTCTAATTATGTGTTAATTTGTATGCCAAGTGTGTTGCTCATTGACTGTGTAGGCTAGCCGAGGTGGATGAGATTTAATATATGGTAGCCTTGTACAGGGTAGCACGGTGTAGCGTTACAATTTGGCAGCCCAACGTTAGTGGCCTTACTGAAGATAATGTCACGCAGAGATTAGGGGTCTCAATTACACACTTGGCTACAAATAAACCTAGGCTTTGGAATAATGGCTAGTCAAAGTGAAGGTGTTGCTATTGATGAAATAGAGCTAGGGTTGCAAATTATTTCTCAAGATTTAGGGAGGACAGAATTGGGACAGATGGATAGTGGTTTAGCTAGGCACTTGACAACCGATATGACTAGCACTTCGACGGAGGGAAGTTTGGAGTTAAGTCCAGAAATAAGTTTTTTAATGAATTTCTTGGAGACTAAACTAGATAAGATGGAAAATAGCATGAAAAATGAAGTGGGTAAGATTATGGACGAGAAACTAGAGGATGTTAAACATGAAATCGATAAGGTAAATAAACGAATGGATGTCATCCAAAATGGATTAGAAGAAAAATATGACAGACTTTTCTACACCTTAGAAAAACAATTCATAGATGTGAAGCTAAAAGTAACTGAAGATGTGGAGGACATTGAAGCCAAAGTAGGGGGTGCTATGGAATTGATAAGGGATATCCATGTCATGATTGATGATAATGGCAAGAAATTAGAGGAAGTACAAAAAGAAGTCTCAAAAGTAGAAGAAAAGCAAGAATTAGATGATAAAAACTTTCAAGAAACTTGCAATGGTCTGGAAAATACTATTCTAACCAATACAAAGAAGTTGGAAAATTCTATTCTAACCAATACAAAAAATATTCAAGATTTGGAAACTCAAGGGATAACAGGCGTTACGGGAACTACCCTTTATGCAAATGATAGCGGTGTAGGAGACCAACTACTCAGAGAGGGCATAATATTCATGGGAGATGGAGGTATTCATCCCATTGAATTTCTGAACTTGTTAGAAAGCCGATTCAAGAACTATTCGGTAAATAACAACAGGAGGTTGGCGTTCACTCTACAATGCTTGAAGGGTCAATGCATACCATGGATGCTGGAAATGAGTTTGATTCCTTTGAAGATTTTAAAGAAAAATTCATTAATCATTTTTGGGGAGACAACGCTCAAGATGTTCTCATGAAACACATATATAGTGCCTCCTACGAAGGTGGTAACCAGGGATTACCATCAGTATACTTCAAACGTTTGTTGCGTCATAATGGATATCTCAGTTGCCCAATACCACATGAAACGATGGTCAAACAACTGCTCAACATTTTCCTATGGAAATTCGTTTCCATTTCATTCATATAGACAACGATGCCACTAAAATCGTAAATCTTTTGGAAAGATTAGAAAGTGACAGACTGATTTGGTTACCTAGTCAAAATAGGAACTATGAAAACACCTACTTACCACAACTTTGCAACAAATGCCAACAATGATGGATACAAAAATCGACAAACTAACGTCAATTCAAGACCTCTAGATGACTGGCGATCTCCAGGGAACGAACGAGCACCTCCTACTAACAACAACGTGACGGCACCTCCATTATTAACAGAAAACTAGATAGGGCTGTGGATCTCGGAGTTGTTCTTTTCCTCACTTGTTCTATGTTGGTCAGTTTGAAGGGGTTTTCAGTTTGAAGGGGTAGTTCACTGATTTGTTGATTAACTATGGTTGATGTACATTTCTTGGTACATTTTTTATTCTTGGTTGGTCAGTTGAAGAGAGAGTCAGTTGAAGAACTACAGGACTCGATATTTTTCTAAAATATTTGCAGTTTGACAAACAAGGTTTCAAGCATTGAAGCAATGCTAGACAGCTTCAGGGCCAATCCACCAATATTGTGTCTTGTTGAACACTGGCTCACTGAACAAGCTATGGGCGTCACCCAAATCCTGGGCTACACACTGGGCTCGGCCTTTTGTAGGAAGCTTAGGAAGTGCGGGGGCGCCTGCATTTACATCCCTACTCACCGTGATTTTAGAGCATGCGACGAAGTGACACGTCTGAGTATCGAGTCTATCTTTGAGTGCGCAGCAATTGAGTTAGCCATGGAACACGGTCAAACCATCGTGGTTACGGTATACCGTGCGCCAAACAGTAACTTCGGCGCTTTTATTAACCAACTGGAAATACTTCTTTCCATTATCAGTACTAAACGTCAATAAGCAATTATATGCGGTGACTTCAACGTTGATATCATGCACTGCAATGCGGAAACATCTAGTCTACTTAACACTCTTGCACTGTACAATTACGAAGCATTGATAGGGTCACCTACCAGACTTGCGGCAAAGAGTGCAACTGCAATTGACAATATTTTTACTAATATTAATGGAGACTTCTTTGCTACGGATCTAATCCACAATGGTTTATCAGATCATGCGGCCATTTGCCTATCCGGCATTGCTGACTCACGTAACAACGAACACAGCACCTGTGTAGTACCAACAACTGTTTGCCGGAGGAATCTTAAGAGGCCAGCCCTGCAGCGGCTGTCTCACAGCTTTCTGACCGAAACTTGGGATTTTGTATATAAGGAACATGATGTAGACCAAGCTTACAACGCTTTTATCCACTTATTTTTGTCCCGTCTCAACAAATATTGCTATTTCCAAAATACGAGGCCCAAGTGTAAACTCAAGAGCTGGGTCACCGACCAGATCCGGGATATGAGGCTTACCAAGGTTCATCTCTACAACAAGTTTATCGTTAGCAGGGACGATCGGAGCAAAGCTGAATACAATCAATTTCTAAAGATCTACAAAGAATCCATCAAACATGCCAAGGGGCTGTTTTACAGAACATGGGTTAACAACGCGAGCAACAAAGGCAGAGCCACATGGGACGCTGTAAACCTTTTGACTCAAGGCCCAAAGAAGCACGTTAAGCATGAAGGGAAACTGCTAACCAACCCTGTGGATGTAGCAGAGACACTAAACGATTTTTTTCATCAGCGCACCTCGCTTGCTGCTGGATAGTCAGACTACACCTATCAGACCTATCACTGATCCAGAACCACTCGAAAACACGCAGCAGTCCTCCATGTTTTGGATACCCATCACCTGCCACGAAGTGCAAGATACAATCTGCTCGTCAAAGACCAAATCTTCAACCGGCCCAGATGGTATCCCCATTGTTGCTCTTAAGGCATGCGCATTACAGGTTTCCGGTGTGTTAGCTCACATATTTAACGCATCTTTGGAACAGGGCATTTTCCCTGCTGGAATGAAAGTGAGCAAGACCATAGCTTTACACAAGAAAGGAGATAAGACTGATGCTAATAATTTTCGACCAATCGCTCTCTTGTCATGCGTCTCAAAAATTTTTGAAACCCTAATAAAAAAACGACTTGTATGCTATCTCGAAGGTAACAATATCTTAGCCACCAACCAATTCGGTTTCAGAAAAGGTTTGTCCACGACCCGTGCTGTCACGACCTATATACATGGTATCCTGGACTCCCTGGAGGCAGCCGACGACAATCTAACCATTTATTGCGACATGTCTAAAGCATTTGATTTAGTTCACCATGAAAAGCTGCTTTTGGTAATGGAGACTTATGGCATTCGGGGCGTTGTACTCAACTGGTTTCGATCGTATCTGAGCGGCAGAAGTCAGTTCGTTGAAGTCACCAGCCAGATCGATGGACGTCAACTTGTTTCCAGGTCAACCAATAGGGTGATCAACATGGGGGTTCCCCAGGGCTCCGTCTTGGGCCCCATCATGTTCATTGTTTATATTAATGATCTTCCTGGTGCAGTCCCTGAAGCTATTGTGATTATGTTTGTATTATGTATATGTTATGAGGGCGCCATATGAATCATCACTCGATATTTAGATATAAGATTAACAGTACTTTATTAGAAATAGATACAATTACAATCACTAGGATGCTAGGCTACATGACATTGCTCCTTGCAAGTCAAGACGGGGAAGACAGCAACTACTAACCCACCGCCCCTCAGATCCCACGACACAGAGCTCCACTACACTGCAGTGCTCTAGGCGGGTAGTTCAAATGTTCATACATCACACCCCTCCCTTCTGGGATTTTTTTTACAAGTATGATTTGAATTAAATTTATCAATTAGCGTTTTTACAGATACATGATTTAATCAGTAACAAAGTCTTTCAGATAGGCAGGTCTAGCACGAGGACGTGAGGATACCCTTTGCTGGGGAGAATGACATGGAGTGGCAGAGGTTTCATTTGCCCTTCCTACTAGGGATGGTTCTGAAGGAGAATCAGGTTGGTTCACTGCCTCTTCATAGTCTTCTGTCGACCGCGAGTCTCGCCCCCTCATTTGGTCTAGGTGTCGTTTCCAGGTCCGTCCATCATCTAGTTGCGTTTCGAATGTTCGTGGGCCGCCGACGTTGGTGACAGTTGCTGGCATCCACTTGTTTCCATCGGCATAGTTCCGCACGAACACTGCTGCACCTTCTTCAAAAGTTCGCTCAGGTAGCTTCTGGCGTTCCCATTCTTCCTCCTGACGTTGGCGCATCTTCTTGCTCAAGTCTGGTTTCAAAAGATCCAAGGCTGTCCGGATACGCCGACCCATTAGAAGTTCAGCAGGACTCTTGTTGGTCACCGTGCTCGGAGTGTTATGTTGATGTAGCAAGAATCTTGAGACCATGACTTGAATGTTCCCTTTGTTCATCTTCTTGAGGGCTTCCTTCACCGTCTGAACAGTTCTTTCAGCTTGTCCATTTGATGCAGGATGGAATGGTGGTACGGCAACATGCGTAATACCATTACTTCTTAGAAATTCCTTCATTTCAGCCGAGACAAACGCCGTTCCATTATCGGAAACCAATTTGTCTGGTAGCCCGTGCGTTGCGAAGATTCTTCGTAGATGATTTATTACTGCTAATGATGTTAAGTTTTTCATTATAACCACTTCTGTCCACTTGGAGTAGGCGTCTACCAAAATGAGAAAAGTGTTCCCCATGAATGGACCCATGAAGTCGACGTGTAGTCTCGACCAAGGACTTGTCGGCCATTTCCAAGGACATGGAGGTGCTTTAGCTGGTTCATGTCGTTGTATTTGACAATTGTTGCATCTCTTGACATAGTTTTCAATGTCGTTGTCGATTCCCGGCCACCACACATATGCGCGAGAAAGTTTTTTCATGACCACAATGCCTGGATGAGCCACATGCAACAATTTCAAAACCCGTTCACGTAGTTCTTCTGGTATAACGACTCTCGTTCCCCACAGCAAACACCCAAGATGAATCGATAATTCTTGACGTCGCCTGAAGTATGCTGTGAAATTGTCCTTGTTGAGGTCATGCGTCCATTTTGTAAGTACGCATTCAATGACCTTGCTCATCACCGGATCTTGCTTGGATACCTTTTCTATCTCGACCGCTGTGATCGGTGGTTTGTCCAATGCTTCCAAAAACAGTACTTCAATTGGTGCTGGAGTTTCGGTATCCGGGTGTTGTACCGATAACCGGCTTAGTCCGTCGGCGTTACCTATTTGTTTACCCGGGGGATAAACAAGTTCGTACTCATAAGCGGACAGTAGAATGCTCCACCGTAGCATTCTTGGTGAAATTATCTGTGGAATTGATTTCCCAGGGTTGAACAATCCCAAGAGTGGTTGGTGATCTGTTACAATCCTGAATTTGCGACCATACAAGTATTGATGATAGTGTTTTACGCCATAGATTATGCTTAACGCCTCTCGATCTGTTTGAGAATAGTTACGCTCTGTACTTGTCAGTGTTCTTGACGCAAATGCAATTGGTTTTCCTTGATCTTGATTGTTGACATGAGACAAGACTGCTCCGATTCCCACCGGAGATGCATCACATGTTAGCTCGATTGGCTTGTCTTCATCATAATGAGTTAATATATCAGCTGATTGTAATCTCTTTTTAGCTTCTAGGAAAGCGTTTTCCTCTTGTTCTTCCCACTTCCAAGAGCTGGCATCGTCTAGCAGTCTGTGAAGTGGTTCCAGAAGACATGCTCGGTTCTTCACGAACTTGTTGTAGAAGTTGTATAACCCGAGGAACGCTCGAAGTTCTGACTTGTTAGTTGGGTTCGGTGCTTGTACGATAGCATTCACCTTGTCTTGTGTTGGCCTAACCCCAGTGCTGTCAATTAGAAACCCAAGAAATTGTACTTGTTCAAGGTCAAATTGGCATTTTGATCTTTGCAAGCGCAGCCCCTTAGAGTCAATCCGCTTCAAGACTTCCCTCAACCGCTCGTCGTGTTCTTCTTGCGTTTTCCCCGATACCAGGATATCGTCGAGAAATACCGCCACACCTGGTATGCCTGCTAACAATTTTTCCATTTCGCGTTGAAAAATCGCAGGTGCGCTCGATACCCCGTACGGTAACCTCTTCATTTTAAATAACCCCTTTAAGGTGTTGATTGTAAGTACAAGGCCTGCTGTCTCGTTTACAGACATTTGTTGATATGCTTGTGCAAGGTCCAGCTTGGAGAACTTCACACCACCGGCAATCGTAGCCAGGATATTGCTCGTTGTGGGCAATGGATAAATGTCTGTTACTAGCGCTGGATTTACTGTGCTTCGGTAGTCACAACAAATCCTTAAAGTTTTGTCTTTTTTCAAAACTGCCACAATCGGTGATGCCCATTCCGAATGGATCACCGGTTCTATAACCCCGATTTCAGTCAACCTGTCCAGTTCCTTATTAACCTTGTTTTGCAGTGGAAAAGGTACTGGTCGTGCTCGTAAGAATTTAGGCGTAGTATTTTCCTTCAATGGTACAGCGATTTTGGGACCAGTGTAGGAGCCTAGTTCGTCGTTGAACACGGAGCTGAATTCTTCTTCCCATTTAGGTCTAGGCCTCTGTGAGTCAACTTTGTTTATGCCACTGATGGAGATTCCCAGGGCATTAAACCAGTTGCGGCCTATGAGACTGCTTCCCGCCCTTTTACAACCACCAGTGGTAATTTATGACTTTTCCCTTGATGCACTACATCTATTATGGCTTCACCAACCACCGACAGCATTTCTTGTGACCATGTTTTTAGTCCTATGCCTGTCTGTTTAATGCTTGGTGTAGGCATAACTGACTGTGACAATAACTGGTTAAAAGTTATGTCATTGATTATTGAACATGCAGATCCAGAGTCTACTTCCATTGTATGCATGCAACCATTTAATTTTAGTGCTAGGCTAGGCTTGTCTATAGATGATGTTACCTTAGAACATTGGCCTACCTGGTTGATTTCGTACAGCTGTTCTGACTGTTGTAGTTCAATTGCATGTGTACTTTGAATCCCCTTCCCTGCGTTTTGTTTGGAAGTCTTGCCGACTTGGTTTTTGTTTTTCTTTGACTGTTTGTCTTGATTCTGTTTTGTTAAACAAACTCGCTCAAGGTGTCCCACCCTTTTGCAAAAATGACAAGTTTCGTTAGCAAACTTGCATGATTGTCCTTGATGATCATAACCGCACCGATAGCACGTTCCCTTCTGTGGTACCTTGTTGTGATGGACATCCTTGCCCTTCTTGTATGAAAGGGTGTTGATCTCCTTGCTAACTCCATTGTTGGCTGGAGCTCTCATTGCCGTCATGTTGTTGTCTGCTGCCTCCGCTGCTACAGCCATTTGTAGGGCTTTTTCAAATGTTAGATCACTCATTTCCAATAGCCTACGTTGTAAGGCTTCGTTGCAAATGCCTACAACTAACTGATCTCGTAGTCTAGTGTTCAAATCTGCTGTAAAGTTACAGTTTTCTGTTAGTTTTCTGAGTTCTGACACATACTGCGCGATTGTTTCCCCTCTCTTCTGGGTTCTGCGATGGAAGTTAAATCTCATCACTATTTCGGAGGGTTTTGGGTGAAGATGGTTCTTTATTGCCGTCGATAATAGTGCCAATGTCAATTCGTTAGGCCTTCTAGGCGCCACGACCGACCTGATTAGTGTATAGGCGCGTTGTCCTACAACACTCGGGAGCACTGCCAGCTTCCTGGACTCTTCTTCAATGTTGTTGGCAATGTAGTAGAATTCCACCCTCTCCATATATTCCTCCCAGTTGTCGATTTCTGGGTTGAATTCGTCGATTTTCCCGACGGACGCCATGCTTGGCGCGTTTTTGCCTAGCCTAGGCCTACTGTTTGCGTTGGCCTAGGGCCTTCAGATTTCCGAGATGGTACTTACTTTGCATTTCCCGTTCGTCGCCAGTATTATGTATATGTTATGAGGGCGCCATATGAATCATCACTCGATATTTAGATATAAGATTAACAGTACTTTATTAGAAATAGATACAATTACAATCACTAGGATGCTAGGCTACATGACATTGCTCCTTGCAAGTCAAGACGGGGAAGACAGCAACTACTAACCCACCGCCCCTCAGATCCCACGACACAGAGCTCCACTACACTGCAGTGCTCTAGGCGGGTAGTTCAAATGTTCATACATCACAGTTTGCGGACGATTTCACCATCTCGCTAAGGAAGCCGAAAAGCGATGCTTTGACCGAAATGGCCAATCAAGCCACTTGCCGCATTTCCAATTGGATAAGCAGGAAGAGCCTTGTTATGAATGCAGAGAAAACTCACCTTATGTCTATTCATCCACGTCAAGCTACCAGGACACGAACTGTATTTCCAGTTTGGCTAAATGGCATTCTATTGTCGCAGTGTGACGAGCTCGACTTTCTTGGTCTCTGTATTGACAACAGCTTGGACTGGCAATCTCATACAGACAAATTAGCTAGTAGACTGAGCAGAGCTTGCTATGCAATTAGGGTCATTAGACAATGTATCTCACTTGAAGCAGCACTTTGTGTTTACCATGCCTACTTTGAATCGCTTATAAGATACGGCATATTACTATGGGGCTCTTCTTCTATTCGCAATTTTAATAAGATTTTTATCCTTCAAAAAAAAGCAATCAGAATTTTACTTCAAGTTAGCAATAGGCAATCATGTCGGCAGTTTTTTTATCAACTAAATATCTTAACAGTTGCCAGCCTTTACATCCTGGAAGTCGCCTGCCACATCAAGTCTAACCTGGGGAGACTCAAAATTAACAGCAACATCCACAGCCATCACACCAGAAATCGTGAGAATGTACAAGTCCTGCCTCGCAGATTAGAGTTAACTCAAAAGAGTCCAGACTTCCTCGGCGCAAAGATTTTTAATATTCTTCCTAAACATATTACCGAAATTGAAAACTCACGCGATTTTAGGAATACTTTAAAAAACTTTTTAACCACAAGGGCTTTTTACAGCATTAATGACTTATTTGAACACTAACCTTGTGCCAGTCAGTTCTTCTCTTATCACCATTTTATTTTATTTTAAGCATGTTCATCTGTATCTGTGATAGCCATCTGTGTTAGCTCAAAAGCGAATTCGAATGTAATTTTAATTGTATTACCGTGTAAGCTAATGCTTTACTGTAAATGTTTACTGTAACCAATAATTTGCTGACCATGTACCATGTATAAGTGTTATCACACATAATACCTATGTACAATAAAGAACTGAACTATGAACTAAGTTTGAAAGGTTTTTCAATTTGAAGTAGTTATTCATTGTCGTTCATTGTGTGCATTCCAATGTACTTTTTTGTTCTTTATTGGTCAATTTGAAGGGATGGTTGGCTGCTGGGTTGTTAACTATGATTGTGTACATTTCTAGGGAGTACATTTTTTTGTTCTTGGTTGGTCAGTTTGAAAGGTTTTTCATTTTGAAGAAGTCATTTGTTGAGGGTCATTAGTAAATTCCTAACCTAAAATAAGGTTTAAAATCTTTTCTATAAAGTTGACGGTTTGAAGGGGTTGTCAATCTTGTCTTCAACTTGCTGGTTTGACTACTTTTTGATGGTATGATATTTCTTCTGTGGGATGATAGATTTGGAATAGTTTATTGTGGAGTGGAAAATGAATAAATAGACATTTTCATAAAGATTCTTGGAAATTGGTGTTGCTGAAGTTGATAAATACTAGTACATTTTAATAAGGTTGTTCATAATTTCCAATTTGAAAGATTTTAAGTTGATGATATTATTTAATTGGTGTTTTTGTTTTTTTTAATGGAGTAAATAATTTAATATAGTGTTTCAATGGTTGCAGGAGTTAATATCAAAAAAAATAAATTTCCATTACTTCAAATAATTTATTTTTGGAAGGGGTATTGTAAACAGCCTTTCAATTGTTGAGTAATTGATATTGTTAGTGTTTGTCAATGGAGGTAGTTGGAACATTCAATGAGTTCTAAATTTTGGGTTGCTTGAATTTTATGATATTGTATATTAAAGTCATGGGTAGCGGTAAAAGAACAAAGTGTGATCTAGTTTGTTTAGATTTTTGTGGAATAAGCTGATGTTCAGATTTGTCATTGTCCAGAGGATTATTGTATTGTTATCAGATTTTGAAGCAGGATTAAGAATAAAAAAAAAATCCTTTAATTTGTCTGGTGCTTTCAAGCATTATAAATGTTGAAAAATTTCAAGAAATTGTTCAAAATTTGAAGGGGTATTGTAAAGTACCAGTCTCTTAAATCTAAAACTTGGTAAAAGTAATTAAGATCCAGTAGGCAGTGACTTCTTAAAATGTATAAAATGATTCTAGTAGGCAGTGACTTCTTAAAATGTATCAAGGTCCCCTGTATCTACTCCTAGCGGAGGTCTTACGAAGCCGTAAAGTAAGGTCATCCAGACGCGAAATTAGAAGCCATCTTGGATCACAAACCACCTTGTTTCGTCATGGCGCCCACTACTCTGCGTTGTATTTGGTGTTGTGTTTTTATTTATATTTGAGCATATTCTCTCATTCAAATGACCGGGTGTGTAGCACCAAATTGTTCGAAAGCTCCAGGGAAGGTGTTAGACTATTTAGATTTCCTTCTTCTCCGAGAAGAAGAGCTAAATGGGTTCTAAATATTGGCAGGCGTGATGGCACATTGAAGTCCAGATAGTGAGGGATGTAGCTAACCAGGCGAATTTCAATTATATTTTTTTTCGTATTTTGACTGGTATGGACTCTTGGCCCTCAAAAGAGGTTTTTTT
>JAMZAV010007225.1:0-35204 GCA_024449915.1 Sweltsa coloradensis | reverse complement strand
CATAACCATTTATTTTTTTATTATTTTTATTATTATAAAGTATGTTAATGTACTAAAATTACGTACCCAACACATACCAACTGTTGGGGAAACAAAACCAAGGATTGCTTGAAGGTAAAGACCATTTACACAAATAAATAACAGTTCAAGGAGAATTATTTTTAATAAGCAAATCACAGCATTTTCCATTTAGTTTTTTACTGCCTACTAGTACTTTGGCAGTGAATCCTACCCCAAAAGAGGCACATTCTTTTGTCCTGTACACTAACAAAAGGTTAAAATATGATTTAATCTTGCAATCTATTATCTAACAAAGATTGCACTTTCAGTAAAAATGCAACCTTATAAATTATGTATAATAGTATATGTTATTAAGACTATATTGACACTGCCAAATGTCTTTTTTTTTAGAATTGAAAGCGGGTTTCCCACAGTCTAATAGTATAAACAATCCCCTCATCCCCAAAAAGTTTTACCGGGGGCAAAGTTGCGTCTCGTTAAAAAATGGCGGACTTATGCAAATCCCTAATACGTTAAATCATATGGCTATAAAAACGAATGCACAAAGGTAGTTGCGTTAGCAGACTTGCGCCCGTAAGTCGCTAGATATTCCAGTAAAGTTGCGGGAAACTCTGGATGTGACGCAAATGTCGACCCTTACCTTTTCTGTATCAGAAAATGAATATTTCAACGAAAATTTTTTATACCAGCATACAGTAAAGCAGGCAAAAAAACGAGAAATATTTAGTAAAAATTGCAAAAAAGTAAAAAAAGTTCATAAAATCGAGTGAAATTTGAACTCTCGAATGCCTCTCGTTACCGCTGGCGCTACTCCAAAGTAGACGGTAAATAACAGGGACTTTTGACCACTATATACGTTGCAGGTTGCCAAACACACAAAATTTAATAAATTTTTGCTGTTTTCTATCTAGAAATGCTCTTTTAGTGCTAGAATAGTTTATTCGATCATTTGGGAATGGTTTTGCTTGCTTTTTTTCTCCATTGATTTCCAAACAGTATTGTCAGAGTCAATTCCACCATCTTTCCCAATTTTAGTGTCCACAACTTTACCAACGCAAGTCTTTGTGCATGAGGGGGTATGAAAGATAGGTCATACCAGGGAAAAGTTAAAATTCCAAATTTTGTTAAAAGGGAAAATAAATTAAAATTATTTTCCAAATAGTGTACTGTATCCCTAAATTACAAAGCTATTTACATGAAAAACAAAAAGGATGAAATTATACATGCAGATATTAACAATAAAATAATAATTCAACATAATTATAAGGAAGTATGTACTATTACAGGATAGGGCGTGTTTCTCTAACTTACATTGCAGACCACTAGATGAGCAGCTTGGGAGACCACTTATTTATAAAAACAGATCTATTAACATCATGCAAGTGTGCGATTTTAGGTGATACGAGAAAAAATTATTGCAAAACTTGTCATTACATGCCCCAGATAGAGATAAATTATTTTTAAGCATCTCGCACTCATCAGACTTATGTAAAGTTTAATTATTTTCAATAGCCGTCAACTAATAATATCTAAAGGTAAGTTGGTAAAAACAGTGCCACTTTTACAGCCAACAGGCTTGATCACGATTAAAAAACTAAAACCCGTTGACAGCACTCTGTGATTGCAATATACTATCATTCACTCAAGACATGAATTGAATCGCAGAGATATGGCGGTCAGTGTAAGGGCGGAAAATGTGAAACAACACTTTTTGGAATATATTTAAGCAAAACACATGCAATTTTATCATTATTGTTTCTCGGTTAAAAACATATCATTGAAAATCGATGAACGTGCCTTTGTAGATTAAATAGAATTTTTGGCCATAACAGATCTGACCATTGCAGCAAACTTATGTTTGCAAGAAAAAAAGTTCGCTACAAATCGTGTGATAATTGACTCGATCTTTCAGCCGAGCCCTCACTTGTGGACAAGCGGTTCCTTTTTTTTTTCCCCAACATGTTCATTAAGCTAGTATACACCCATTCACAATGTCAATAACTATAAGTAGAGATGCACATATAATCGATATTATCGATCAATAATGGATATTATTTTGATAATCGAAACCAACATTCATTATCAAAATATCAAAAATTTGCCAATAGTGGAGATTTTTCGCACGTTGTGCCATGACACTAAAGATTTATTTTTGGGAAATTTGCCCTATCAAGTCAATAACGGAAGCCAAACACATGACATTAAAGACAGCCAGGCAGTAAACAAAACGTGATTGTTTTGTTTTTCCCTTACACTTGCCACACTCGAGGTTCCACATATCGATTGGAACAGGCTTTATTGGTGATATCGATATTATCGATTTCGATAATGACGTTACCATTTTGATAATCGATAATGAAAGAAAAAGATTGATGTGCATCCCTAACTATAAGCATTAAAAAAGGGGGTATTGACGGGCCAACAGTTTAGGCAGTTGGGGCAGTCCCTCCGATTCAAT
The DNA here is from genome assembly GCA_024449915.1 of Sweltsa coloradensis. NCBI lineage: Eukaryota > Metazoa > Arthropoda > Insecta > Plecoptera > Chloroperlidae > Sweltsa > Sweltsa coloradensis. The sequence continues at coordinate 32,725 of JAMZAV010007225.1, read as the reverse complement.
TCATCCAGATTCATTTTAATTTCAACTGGACAGCCCGAAATTCCAAGCCCGTCACTGTTGAAACCAGGTTGGTTGGGAACCTATTCGCACGAGTGAGGGACAATGTGTTTGGTTGCCGCTACTAGCTGGAGGACCACGGTTTGACAAAGATTTAGGCTAATCTTAAACAAAACATTCACGCTGAAAACTCATGCTACGTGTCCAGAAATGTACATGTATCTCTACTGTAGTGGTACCCAATTTCTGCTTAGTCAGCATAGTTAGAATGGTAGTAGTTGCAGTCTCCATTTTCTGAGCTGGCCCTTTAAAAAAAAAATATTACCTAACCAGGTTACAGAATGACCAAATTGGGAAATCAGCTTTAAAAGTATATTTACAGTTCATACATAACATTTTATTATGTCTAAAAAAAACTTGCAACACAAATTTATTTTGCACAACCCGTGAATGGGTACAGTATTTATGAAATACCTTAATTAACAATATGTACAGTGCTTACAGATAACTATGTGTAACATTAGAAATGCCATTGATTGTGAGGAAAAACCAAGACTTCCCTTGTTTAAAGAGAGAGAATTGCATACATATGATGAATTATGGAAGTGAAAATGATGAGAACACCCAAACTAAAAACTAAAAATAGATTTCTGTTAAGAAACTATGCCAATCAAATACAAAATTAAATGGCATATGAAAGAAGTATAGAGGAACGACCAACCTCAATACCATTTTGTTGTAATAACTCGACTGCAAAATATACTTGTATTTTACATATTACGGTACATAGCTTAGTAGTGTGGGATGAATAAACCTTTAGATGCTCGTGGCTGTTAAAACCATCAAGAATTTTCTTGAAGAAAATTACAATCTGTTTATTACTAGGATTGGTGAACAGTTCATGGGTTAGGAGGATTAATACGAGTTTCAGATGCGTCACACCAACTGTCATGTCAGCCGACTGGTGGGTAAAAATTACATTGGCACCATCTAAACAACATGTTAAACTTAAAGGGGGAATTTTATTAAAGATTCCTCAAAGCTGCATAACATTGGCAGTTCAGACCAATCGAATATGAATTCTAATATATGTTATTAAAAAAGCTGGGACCTTGTAAACTTTGCCCCCCAATCGCCCAAAGTTAGTAGATACTGGGCCGCCAAAGCCTCCCAAAAATTCTCATGAAAGGAAAAAAATCACAAAACACAGCCTTCTTTAATATACGATATTCAAACTTTAAGCACCAGCTGTATCGAGCACAAAAGCATTAAGGTAGATAAGGAGTTTAGCCGCTACATGCTGTATGCTAGAGTGGTGACAAACTGTTTCCCACAGTTTTTTGCAGTCGGTCACACACAAGGTCATATGGCATTTAGAAAGTTAAAACTCCCTTTCCCTCATAAGTCATAATAATGCTTTGTGCACGATTTTGAAAATCGTCTTATCAGCTGCAGTCACCATAAGCATGTGAAAATGTGTAGTTGAACCCAATGCTTCATAACAAGTTTTTCTTCTTTATTCTTTTGTAACCAGTGAACTCTGCACCAATCCAAGTAACTATAAGCCAGCCCATTAGGCTTCTTATCAGACTTCACTAATCTATTTTATTAGTAGGCACTACATGAACAGAAAGTTTATGTTGTTTAAAAACGTTTAATATCAGTATCACCATTCCAATTACGTTGATAATCAAAAGAACAAGTGCTTTAATAGAAGCTATATTTACAAGTTAGAAAATTAAATACATTAAAACAAGCAAGGGTCCAATTAGCTGGGTTTCTTGATTTGGAGAATAGATCTAGGGGAAAATGTTTTTTTAAATCTGATTTTCATCCAGTAGGACTAAAACCCTAAAAAGTACATTAAAAAACTACACTATACAAGCCTACAATGTAACCCGCCACTTTTTAAACAAACTTTAACGATTGTCTGGAAATAAACAAAATATATTATCAAAGCCAACTGAAATTCATTTATCAAAATTTCTTTCAACAACTGGCCTATATTGTTTTTATGATCTAGCCCTAGGTCTGCGGGTCTATCCAATATTCATAATTATGGTGTTTACCAGGTAAATTTCATAAGTGATCTCGGCTATATGAAGCGCTAAAATTCATAGTCTTTAAGTTGAAAAATCTTTCATGTTAATGTAATGAATTTCATTTTAAATTAACTGTAGCACAATGTATAAAGCACATCTTTCTTTGGAGGCACCATGTGAGTCCAGCACTGGGCAAAATAGTGGAATGTACATGCAGGTTGGTGAATGGGTTGGGGGCTATGAAGTACGTATTATACATTCAATGCAAATGACTAGCAATTACGTTTAGCCTATAGCTATAGATATGTTATACTATGGCAAGTACAATAAGTTTTGAACAGCTTTCTTAAAGAAACAAGTCAGTAGTTACTATAGTATCCTACAAATATGTAGTTGACATCAGTCAATAAGCAAACTTGCTTAAAATTTTAACTCAAAACTTTTAAAGATTATTTTGTAAACCTTTACTGGCATTCCGTCGTCCAAAAAGGTTACAATTTTACAAACATACATACATAAATTTTAAATACACATATTTGGACTGCCCAAAACTGTAAACTTGCCTACAAAAAAAAATAGGGTCAAATATTTTATTTTATCTAACTTCTCATAAATAATACAACATCTAACCAATACGTAGTTTGTAGATATATATAGCAAATTCATTTCATCCTGTAGTAAACCCAAGATAGCGGAAAGAAAACTGGTTACAATCACAAATATTTGGGAAAAAGTTTGACGTCCAATAATTTACTCCAGGCCTAGTGCCCAGTTGACCCCTTGCACTATGAATAGAATACATGGTTGCCACGCAACTAACCACCGGATCCAGTCCAGTAGTTGTCCGTACAAGACGTGTGGCCTCTCCCATCGATCAAAAAGTTAAGGTTATTTTGGGAAAGACATTGACTAGGCTACACTGAGAATACTGCATCACTAGAGGGTGTGTTTGTACTTTTTTGTTTTATTTAATGAAACCAAAATGCAAAAGAGGAAAAATACAAAAAAAAACAAGTTAACATTCACAAATATAATTTTTTGAACATATTTTTTTTGCTGACAATTTAAAAAACTGATCCAAGAAGTAATAATATGAAGAAAAAAATTCAAAATCACAGGAAAGAGTTGCCGAGGCTAGCACGGAGACAAGTTTAAGTGCTCAGCGTTCGGCTTCTTCCAAAAAAAAAGGGTTAATAATTCACCATTATCTTATTTTAAGTGAACATTGATAAAGAATCCAGCTACGAGATCCAGTACGGGGCATTCCTCAATTAATTCATAAAATTAGAATAATAAATTCATAAAATCTCCAAAATTTTTTTGTGAATTTTGGGGGATTTATTCCACCCGTCTACATTTCCCCCCCAAAATTTTAACGTTTACTAAATCAATGAGAATGTGCAGGTTATTTTTGTTAATCCAACATTTAAAGGGCTTAAGGGGCCGTGAACCGTTTCTATCGATTTTGACAGCAATTAAGAAAAAATGTTCATAGGTTCTGAATTAAACTGAAATTCAACTATTTTTGGCACACAGAGCAATAACATAATATTTTACTGATAACAATACAAAAACAAAAAGTAAGATAAAAGCATTATTGACTAAAATACATTGTTGCCAACTTCCACAATTAAGCTGACACATTTCTAAATTTAGGGGGTTTTTCAATCAGTTGCTAAAGAGTTTGTCAGCTAACAGACTGATTAGCTTTACGAACAGTTTTAATCAATGCTTTTTGCAGTTGGCGTTTTTTTCAATGTGATTTTAAGTCTTCGTTAACTAACGAACTCTTCCCAAGCAGTGCATCACACACTCGGCCATGGCGAGCCCGTTACAAAAAGTAAATGTCCGCAAAATAACAATTCTTTTCCCCAAAAGCGGGGTCCAAGACTGTTTTAAAAATTTTTTTTATTGTAGCACGCATCCATATTGACGATAAAAACATGTTATAAAATGTGTTATCTACTTCAGCTCATTGAGTATAAGTAGGCAGCTAACGGGGCGAGATCCACTTGGCTGGCATGGCCTAGTGTGTTGTTGTTTTATCTTAGAAATTTGTTAATGTTTCACGCTAATAATTTTGAACATTGCGTTGGTAACTTAGGCACACAATTCGCATTTTGAATGTAATTTAAATAATTTGTTGGAGAGTGAGTTCCAGTTTAAATTAAGTTTTTTATACAAAATACATTAATTTATTCTAGAAAAATTATTCGCTAGCTCACTCCGTTGAAAACAAAAAACAATTATTCGATTTGCCATGTAAATGCACTCTAATGTTTTAATCTTTCCATCAAGTTTCCATTTAAGCCTTGAACGAAACTAAATAGCATATTTACGTACTTGCAGAAAGCATCCTATAATAATGCTATAGCTAGTGGAATAGTGTCTATGCCGCAATAAAATGCCTCGACTACTTTGTAATAAATCACTTTGTGACATGACAGTGCCATCATGGAAAGTCTGTAATCAGTCTTAATTAGTTTTAACGGATTCATTTTCGGCCTGTAACTTTAACGCTCCGTTAAGATGCTTAAATCAATTGATTAGCGCTAAGCAGCCAATGAAAAACACCGAATCTGCAAATCAGCTGATTAAACTTAACAAACTCTTTCAACGGCTGATTGAAAAACCGGCCCTTAGGTACACTTTTTGAGATAACTAATGGAGATATTAAGACAATTTTTTTTCACTTACATTTAGAACATAATAATTAATGTAATGTTATGCTGGAACACTTTTTTTATTTTTTTGCTTTCTTTATACCGGTATTACAAATTTTATAAACTTGTAATTTTGTTTGGATCAAATTTTCAGGCTAATTAAATCATAACTTTTAATAGGCAAATGATATCAAAATTTTGTTCCAGCAATAACTCTAATATTATGTGTTCTTCATTCCCTGAAATTTTGAAGTGAATCCATGTATGAGGGCCTGTTTTGCGCCCCTCACTTAGTTTCTTTAGTTATTGATTTTGGGAGACGGTTGCAGGCAAGCAGAGTGAGTGGACACTTGGCGGCAGAGTTCATATTTCCAGTCTAGATTTTTGGTAGTTTAGGGAATGCATCTTGAGAACGCAACGACCCTCCAAGACCAACGGATTTCTGTAAATTTGTAATTTATGCTTCTGGGCTATTGGTTTAAAACATTCAAATTTTGAAACCCAACAATAGCCAAGAAGGAGGTCAATGGGCTGAGGGAGGACAGGGAAACCGAGGTGGAAGACCAGGGTGTTTCAGACCATCGCTGAGTGCGGATGTGTGTCTGGTGAGCTAGTTGATACAAAGTTGAGGTACAGGGGAGAAGTGAACGTGTGTTTTGCCAAGTACTAGTTGCTTTGTCACCGAGTGTGGACGTGTTAAATCTGGTTTGAGGTGAAGAGTTGCCTAGCTGCGTGGAGGCGATCCGACGCGGCCTTCAACCTCCGACGCTGGTCAACAACCCCCCCTTTCGTTCTACAGCCAGCGCGTCGTATCATCTGCGTGTTTGGTCATTTATTGTGTATATATATCATCTTTTATTATCATTTTCTGTAATTATAATTAATCGTATTATGTTGTGTTGTGTACCGCCGTCCACGTCACTCTGGTGAGTTGAATAAGCCTGTATTTCTTTAAAGTAATTATCTACTTTTCAATTCATGTCACCCCTCCCTCAGACACAGAACCCACTTCCCCGAGAAGCCACTTGTATGAACCCACTCTAAATGCATGTATGCAAGGTTCGGTCCGTCACACATGCAGTAGTTTTCTCAGAAAGTGTACCTAAGCTGCTAAAAATGTAAGTAGCGGGAAATTAGCGTCAATCAGTTCTTTGCAAAACAAAAATGAAATTCAAGTGTACAAGTGTACACGTTACAGAATGGAAACTACTCTATGCATTAAAAAGCATTAAAAAAGCACACAATATCAAAAATCTATGTAGTATCATAATTCTACATACCTTATGATTATGAATAAAAATTTTAAAAATGTAAAATTTTTTGTTCACGCTGCCTTAATGGGTATTTTTTATTTTACAAATTGAAATCCATGTTTTGGATTTTCTATGTTTAACTTTCTGGACTTGGGTTTCAAAATTAGATTTTAAAGCTAACTGTTTGCAATCAAGTGTGGATATCAAAAGATAAGTTGTTATTAATGCGCATGCAAAATGTTGTTACTTACCATCCAGCTACAATCATCAACACCTTAGCGGGCAACCCTCAGTGACTCCTCTTAACAAGCGAATCTCTAAATATTATACACCAGAAAAGATAGTGCACAACCCTCTTCAAGTAAAGGATACGGATTACAAAACATCTTCTTGAGGTCAACCTTTTCTTTGCAGTAAGGACAGGTTTGTTTCTTTCCAACAATACACCATCCTCTTATACAGAATTCGTGGAATCTGAAAAACTTGGTCAAGGATTTAACCATTAAAATATGTACGTACGTAAATACCAAAGCATATAAATTAAGTTCTGGATCCTCACCTGACCCGTGTGCAGGGGCGCCGGGTGTTCAAAATTTACGGGGGGGTGCTGAAATATTTCACTATCATTTGAAGGCAGTGATTTTCTGAAACGTTTTTGCTGATTGTTTTGTATTTGGGCCTACATCAGTAATGAAATTAGCCCATGTAATACTAATAAGTAGTCAAGATTTGGTATATTTTATTCAGTGGTGGCAGCCCTGATTCATGGGTTCATAGTCAAAAGGAGAGGTGCTGCGCACCCCCCCCAAAACAAACCGAGGGGTGCTTCAGCCCCTGAGCACCACAGAGTCGGCGCCCCTGCCCGTGTGCAATCATCTTATCACTATCAGCAATGCAAAACATATGCGGGCATAGGCAGGACACCGCAGGAAAAATAGACCGAAAAAACCCGGGGGCACAACATGCAGGGAATCACAACAGGGACATAAATGACTGCTACACAACAAGGGTTGTTAAGTCATTACCCCCCTCCTGCAATGAGGAACACTTGAGACAATGGGAATTAGTGTATCAATAGTCACTAGCTCGCACCAAAAACCTAAACCCCAAACTAAGATAAGCCTAGGTCCTCCCCCTTAGATCCTCTCACCTGTTGCCCCCGTCACCCTACTCACCCCCCACCCGTCACCCTCAACAGCGCCTTGTAATATATTGTAAATAACTTTAAATTTTGTTCTTCTCCCAACGGTCGGTGACCCAAGGCCCCGTTGGCCGAAAACTTACGACATTGTGATCTTGTTTTGTAAATATTTTTGTTAACCCGCCAGTTCACGCAGCTGCCCATCTCGTTTAAGGTAAGCTGTTGGTTTTTTCTTATTTCTCCAATCCAAAACACTAACCCACCAATTAGGCCCCTTCTATCACAACCAACTTTTAATTGTCTTTTTTTTATATATCTAGCACTAGCATATATTTAGACAAGAAAGCTTTAAAAAATAATTTTTGGATGGCGTGCGAAGATTCCTTTCACGGGAAAAAAAAACCCGGGAAATTTTTTTTTTTTTCCTTCTTTCTTTTTTTCGTATTTTTGGTGTTTGGGTTCCCCAAAGATACTCCGTTTGCGATGAAATTTTATGGAGGGGTCGAAATCCTGAAATTAAAAGCCACGTTTTTGAGCGCAATCAAAAAATTATTTCTTTTGAAAATCGAACTTTACGATTTTTTGAAAAATTTTTTTACTTAAACCCCTAAAGCTTATCCCATTTTAATGATTTTTTCACAAACCCAATTTTTTTGAATTAAGAATCCCTGTAAATTTTAGCGCAATCAAAAAAATTTTTTTCATGAAAATAGAAAATTTTTTGGGGTTTTTTCTTTTTTAAAACAATTTTTTTTTATAAAACCAAAATGCTTTATTCTATTGTAATAATTTTTTTTAAGAACCTTAATTTTTGAATTTTAATTTTGTGAAATTTTTAGCGCAATCGAATAATTTTTTTCTTATAAAAAACGCAATTTTTCGATTTTTTTTTTTTTAAATTAGTACGATTAAATTTAAAAAAATTAAAAAAATTAAAAAATTTTTTTTTAATTTTAATTTTAATTTTAATTTAAAAAAAAAACTTAACTTTTGTAATAATTTTTTCAAGAAAACAAAAATCCCCATAAAAAATGGAGCCAAGCACCAATTACGTCATCCCAAAAAAAAGCGGCGGGATTAAGCGTTTTTCCCAGTAAATTTTTAAAACAAGACTGCTTTGCGAGTAAAGGCCTCGGGTTTTTTTTTAAATTTCAAGTTCAAAAAGTGGGGTTTCGGCCATTTTGTGAAACCATTTTTCAAAGGATTTTTTCCAACTTAAAAACTGATTCAAAATAAGGGTCCCCTTTACTCGAGGGCGGCCTATAGCGATAAATAGGAGGTATTAAACATTTTTTCAAAACCCCAAAAACTTTTTTGTTCTAAAAAAAATTTAGAAAAAATTCACATTAAAATTTTTTTTTTCAAAATCCCCTTTTTCAACAATAAAAAAAAAAAAATTTTTTTTTTTTTTTTTTTTTTTTTTTTTTTTTTTTTTTTTTTTTTTTTTTTTTTTTTTTTTTTTTTTTTAAAAAAATTTTTTTTAAAAAAAAAAATTTAAATTCAGACATTTTTTATTTAAAAAATTTTTCAATTTTAAAATTATTTTTTCCCAAAAATTTTTTCTAAATTTTTAAAAAAAATTTTTTGGGTTTTTTTAATGCAGGTGTTTTATTAAAAAGGTTACCTTTTTTGGGGGTTTTCCCAATATTCCCCCTTATTCCGAAAAAATTTTTTTTCCCCCTATTTTGTAATTAAAATATTGATTTTTTAAAAAAAATATCCCCCCATTTTTAAATTTAGAAAAAAGATCACTTTGTAAATATATAGGCCTATAATTTAATGTTTTTTGTTTGAAATAGTAATTGATATTACATTAGGTAGGCCAAAATTTAAAATTTTTTGGTAATTAACTTTGGGATTTCAAAATTTTGCTGGCTTTTTTGAAAAAAACATGTTCCTATTTCATTTTAAATTTTTATTGATTCTATGTTTACAATAATTTAAAACTCTCCCTCGCAAAAGGGACAACGCGTAGGGGTTGTGTCCCCCTGACGAGGGGCCATAACGAGGGAGAGGGTTAACCTTCCCTTGCTAGCGTACTAAAGCGTGGTGAATAATTTCTCCCCCGAGGAGCAATAACGAAGGAAAAGGGTTTAAAACATTTCCTTTAACTATGGGACGGGGGCAAAAACAAAAAGTCAAAAAATTTTACTACATCGCTCTTAGGGCCATTGCAATTAGGCTACTGAACACATTATGCCGGATAATTTAAATTAAATTTCCCTAATGTAAACAAAGAATATCACCTTTTGTTTTTTGTGTACTGGAATTAAATAAAGATTATTATTTTACCCCAATTTTTTTTCCAATTTGAAAAATTTTGGCATTTTGGGAATTTTTTAATCGGCTTTAACCTCTTACTTTTTGGTCCACATAATATGAGCATAGTCCCAATCTAAAAGGGCCCTTTTAAAACTTCGTGTCTTAAAACTGTGCACAAAATATAATGTACAGACCACGTGGCCCGCGCCTTTTTTTTTTTTTTTTTTTTTTTGCGGGGCCCTCGGGGCCCAAGTCATTCCGGTTTTGGGGAGTCCGTAGTGGGGCCGTAGGGCTCAGTTCAAACCCGGGCAGCCGTGAGACACATCCCCTTACGGCTACGCGGGAGCGAGCCTCGCCGCTCCAGCACCTCTGCCGATCACTCGCGGCCGCGCGATGCGCTCTTCCCCTGCATTTAAGAAAAATTCGACTCGTCCGTTTGGCCCAGTAGTCCGTGGAAAAAGCTGCTAAAACTTAGGAACATTTCAAACCCGGAAACCCACCCACCAAATTTAGGAGGGGAAAAAGAAAATTTTAAAATGTTATTTTCCGGGGACACGCAGGGTAAAAATAAGTCCCTGTCATGGCGTCCAAAAAGATGGCGCCAAAATAATTTTAAAATTGCTTAACTCAAAAAAGAATCATTGTTTTGGAAAAAAACTAGTTTTGTTTTTTTTGGTTTTTTAATGCTCTAAAAAAATGTCTTTAAAAATTTTACCGTAAATACAATAGTTGTAATTTTTTATTTTTATTAAATGTTTGAAATTTAGCATTTTTTGGGATATAATTATTTATACGTAAAATTTTCGCAGATTTCATAAAATTTTCAACTATACTAAAAAACCCCAATTAATCCAAAATTTAAGTCGCAAAAAAAAATTCTTGTAATTTTTTGTTTAAATTTTTAATTTAAAAGCATTAATTAAATCCCAAATTAAAAGTTTCTTATTCATTTCCAAAAAGTCCCGTAGTGTTCACACAACAACAATATGACCAAAAGAACCAAAAAAAATATTTTTTTTAAAAAATTACTTCCAATCACTATCCTATTAATTAAATTTAAATTTAAAAAATAAGCATTTTCTAAATTTTTTTTGAAAAATTAACCCAATGTAGTGACCTTGGAATCTTTTTTAAACCCAGTTTTAAGGTGAAAAAACTGTAATAAAAAAAATTAAATTAAATTTAATTTAAATTAATCAAAAAATTTAAATTACTTTTTATTTAAATTATCCCATTTTGAAATGATTGTTAGATACCTTTAAACCATCGTCGTAAAAAAATATACTATTTACTGACATAATGCCAATGAATCCGAATTGTTCATGTCCCAAAAAAAAAAATTTCCCTATAACTTACGATTAATTAAAAAATTTAAATAAAGAATTACTTATATCTCAATAATTTGTTATGTCACTCAAAAAAACACATACAAAATGCCAACAGAAGTATAAAATTAAAAAATCAAGTGTAATTTTAAAAAAATTTAGTCCAAAATTAATTTCATGACTTTTCTGTTAATTAAATTTTCCCCACAAATTATTTTCCTGTAAAATAGCATGAAAATGGTCCAGGGGGGCTGTTTTAAATTTTTACAAAAACACGGGTGATTATTCATAATTTTAAATTTATTTTTTAATTAATTAACGGGAAAGTAGCATGAACTTAATTTTGGGACTAAAATTTTTAAAATTTTCCTGCATTGTTTATTTTGATACTTCGGTTGGCATTTTGTATGGTTAATTGAGTGACAACAACAATTATTGAGATATAAGAATTCTTCACTTTTATTTCTTAAAATCGGTAAGTTATGGGAATTTTTTTCGGGACATGACAATTCGGATCATTTGGGGTTATGTCAGTAAAGTAGTATATTTTTAGACAATCGCTCGAGTTTTAGGAAAACATAACAAACTATGTCAAAAGTGGGATAAATTTAAAATAAATGTAAATTAATTCGGTTAATTAAAATTAATTAGATATTTTTTTTGACATTTATTCGCCTTAAAAATAGCTTTAAAAATGTTCCAAGGTCGCCACATTGTGTTAATTTACAAAATTAATTGAGATTTTTGTCATTATTTTAATTAATTGAAATTATTTAAATTTAAAAGGAAAGTGATTGGAATTAATTTTTGGGAAAAAATATTTTTTTTGGTTTATTGGGTCATATTGTTGTTGTGTGAACACTACGGGACTTTTGGGAAGTGAATAAGAAACTTTTTAAATTTGGGGTTTTAAATTTAATGTTAATTTAATTAATTAATTTAAACAAAAAGTTACAAGAATTTGTTTTTTTTCGACTTTAAATTTTTGGGTTTTTTTGGCGTTATTTTTTGTTGTCTGAAAAATTTTTTAAATCTAGCGAAATTTTACGTATAAAAATTTAATACACCAAAAAGGCTATAATTGCAATACATTTTAATAAATATAAAAATTTAAATTTCAACTATTGTATTTACGGTAAAAATTTTTAATGACATTTTTTTTTTTTAGAGCATTAAAAACGATAAAACAAAAACCCGTTTAATCCAAATTTATGATTACTTCTGAGTTACAGCAATTTTAAAAATTATTTTTCGGCCATCTTGTGGACGCCATGACAGGGACTTTTTGTACCATGCGTTTTCCCCCGTAAAAAACATTTTAAAAAAACGTCTTTACCGCTCCCAAAATTTTTGGGGCTGGTTTCCGGATTTGAAATGTTTTTACGCTTTTTCCCCGGGGCTCAGGGCTTTTTTTTTGTGTTGGTAGATCATCCCCAAAAAATGAAAAATAATGCTTTTAAAAATCACACCCCCTTTTTGTTACTCACATATTTTGACCAAACCCCTTGACCTAAATTACAAAACAAAGTACGTATAGAGGATTTACAGAAAAGCCTGTTGAGTATGTCAATACGGGTTTCCAATATTTTTTTGTATAAAATTCTCCAAGGTCATGGGGCATAAAGATGGGTCCCCATGTTTTTTCCCTATGGAAGATTTTTGCCGATGCCGATTGGTCCTAGCTAGAAAAATACCGAGTTTAACAAAAAAAATTCGGGTCATGGTGGACCCAATAATTTTTCTGTTACTTTCTAAATTCATAACTAGTTAGCGGAATGAAATATATTTGAGTTTAGCCGGTGAATACCCAAGTTACGTATTCATTTGGCCACCTATCATACTTTACTAAAATAGGCCTAATAGGTACTTAGAGAGTAGGGTACCTATCAATTTAGATAATACCAGGAAAACGCTCAAGTCCCCCCGCGTTAAATGGATGAGCTTTTTTGTAACTTTTTTATTTTGCGTAGGAACACTTTCGCCTGGGCCGGGGGTAGAATCGGCCAGAGCATGCTCTACTAATCGTAAAAGGCAATTAAAAGAGAAAAAGTCCACCTCGCAAACATCAGCTAGAGAGAGTGGAGTATATTATACTCCCCGAAACTGGAGGAAAAGCTCTGGCAATCGTCGTGGGGACCTGGCCCCCTTCCCTTGACGACCCTCGACGAGATGCGAAAAATGACACCACGAACGATTACGAAGACAATGACGACCGCAACGTGAGAACCCCCCTTTCCTCCCCTTACCCGTGGCTGGTTCTGACCGGCATGGGCCCCTCCTCCACCCGCCCTAGGCTAGAGTGGTGCATTATGACCTAACGGTTGACGCGTCCTTAATCCAAATAAACCAAAAATCATCTGCCAAAAGTTTTTGGGAACGCATTGTAGGGATTGTTGTCAAGTTTCTATTGTTACTTGTTAATTGTTATTATACACCTAAAAAAACTCATATTAAAAGTAAAACCTTTATTCTATGGATTCTGGCTAACTTTTTCATCTTTTTCTTTCAGAAAACAATTCATCACCATTACCGGTACCTTAATGTCCATCTAAAATATGAACGTTGTAGCCCCATCCGTTTGGTCAGAATCGGCCCAAATGTCACAAAAATATCGCACTTAAAATCGAAAAAATCGTAACAGTACAATATTCATGAGAAATATTTTTTTCGATTGTACCAAAAAACGGGCAGGTCTAAGTTCAAAGATTTCGAAGGTCCCTTCAATTTTCATCAAGATCGCTATGCCGTTTGCCGGTAGCGTTTCGAATAAACAGACGGAGGAAAAAAAAAAAAACATTGGAGCTAAATTTTTTTGAGGGGTCAGTGAAATTGAAGTCTTCCCCTTTGCTCATCCAACTAGGCCTATATCAATAACAATATAACCTCCTGCTAAAATTTGCTACCTACTTAATTATTATTTATTCAATAATTCAGCTGTAATTTGAGATATCTTTCAAAGGATACACATGATCACATGACAATTTGTATGTATTTTCCAATACACCCTTTTTCGTTTTTTTGGACTAGAAGTTTATTGCCGCATACCGCACACACCCCTGGTTCTAGGTGGCGTGTTTGGTTTTAACCCTGAGGAGTATAATACTGCAAGGAAAAGAAGCGGTAAAAGTTGAGGGTTGAGATTAATTAACGTTTCGAAAGATTGAGAAGAAACCAATAATTTTATTTACTACTCACCCCAACATGAGATGCCATTTTATCTGCACATATCTCAGCTATGTCTCTGCCAAAAAACGCCATAATAGAGACCGTAAAATAAAAACAGCAACCCTACACCCCATCCACGTATGAGGTTTGGCATCGAATACTATATTTAGCCCAAAGACGTTGCCATCATAATAACATAACCGACCAATCCCAGGGCCCTAACTTAGTTTGTAAATGAAGTAAAACCATTTGTAGACTAACCTGGAATTAAGATGGTATATTATTAGAAACTAGCAGGTGTAAATACCAATTAAACCATGTGTAAAACCAGGTGTATGCCAATATTCAGCAATTGATTCCGCTGAGCTAGCGATCTGCCACCACCCACCATCTTGTGCTTGCAGACAGATAATTGGTAGTCAGTAGATTTAAGTACTACTAAGAACTAATCTAGAATCCACACGTGGTGGGGGTACTAAGCGAAATGGCTGCTGAATATTGGCACGTTACATAGGTTCCCAAGAAATGTAATACATTTTTCTAACCCGGGCGTTGTCCCTTGTTTTAGGTTTTTGTAGTGATTTTCTGAAAACCAAACTTGTTATACCCAAGAAAAAAACAACCATAGGAAAATGAAACGCCACCATTGATTTTTCAGACATAAACACTAGTGGAATAACCCACCCTTCCAATCAAGGTGATGAGCTAAAACAAAAAATCATTACATATTTTTCAGGCCTATGTAGATATAGGTGCAAGTGTGTGGGGCACCCCAGCGGGCGTGTGGGGCGAGGTTTCCCCTAGAAAAAATTGACGTGCCGGGCCCCAGCAGGCTGCCAAAGGGAAAATAATTTACTGATGCTAAGGGGTTAAACTGTTTTTTATAAAATATTTATAAAACCTAATTCTACCCCTAAAAGGAAAGGCTTATGGGCCATCCCTTTGGGCTGGTGATTTATAAAAGGCCCCTCCCAATTAATATCATTTAGAAATCTTTTACCTATGCTACAATTTTAAAAAAAAGGGGTTTTGTAGAAAATTCTCTTTAAAAGAGGAAAATTTTATCATGTCACTACATTCTTTGGGGAAAATGGGAAATTTTGAAAGGGTAGCGGTTTTTGGTTTTCCAGTTTTTTCACTAGGTCCCGGAAATCCGTTACCCGTCAAAAAACCTTTCGCACCCCTGGTTAATGACAAAATAATCTCATTAAAAGGCGTGGGAGCCTTTAAACCCAAAAATTGACCCCTTTTTAAATGCTTCATTTTACTAGGCCTTTGCTTTTCTATGTAGGCCCCCAAAAGTTTGAGCAAAGGGTTGCTCTAAATTTTCCTCCGTTTATTTGGGAAAGGGCCTACGTGTAAGACATCATGTTGGAAGGGAAGAGTCCACCACAAAAACATAAAGAAAAACCAAGCAAAACACGCACAGGTTACCCTTTTTGAGGGACAAAATTTTTTTTGGGATTTTGCCCATCCCTTCTGTAAAATTTGGTAGTACCCCTAAAATCTGTTACAAACTTAAAAAAAGTTTAATCATAGACTAAAAAAACCCCAAGTTTTTTCAAAGACCGGTACATAAAACTCCCCCAAACAATAAATCCCTCATTAAAATTTACCTGGTTGACCTGAAATGCCTCTTCTTCCATTCAACCAGGGGGGGGGGCCAATCGGGAAAAAACAAAAACGGGGGACTTTTAAATTGGGACCATTTCTGCGTGCATCGACTGGGGCCCTTTTTGTGTTGTTCGGGGCATTTTATATGTTCAATCTGGGAACAAACAAAAAAATTATATCATTTAAGTCACAAAGATCCCACATTATAAATGATTAAGTGGGTAGGTACCTAATAATGAAAATCAAAAACCCCTTTAAAAACAAAAAAGGTCAGGTGGGGGGGTGCCCTTTAACACCATTTTTCTCGTGCCGTGGATTTTTTCAGGGCTTTGCTAGCCAGACAAAATAATATATAAATTAATTATTAAATTAATAAAAATTCCCTTTATTTCATCTTGATCGAAAGGGCCTATACATAGTGGGCCTACCCCATGTCCCACTACTCCGGGGGAGTGTAAAATAGTAAAAAATACTTAGGTATCTATTCTAGGTAGGGTCTACTTAAAATAATAGTTATAGTATATCTAGGCAGAAAAAAAAAAATTTTTTAAAAAAAAAATTTTAAAAAAAAAAAGGGCAGGCGAGTTTTAAAGCCAATTTTTTTTAAAGACAATTGAACGTTGAGATGGAAAAAAAAACTTCATTTTTTTGGACCTGTCAATGTTTGATTGGGCCCGGGCTACGCTAGTAAAATTTTGTCTCCCCACTAGAGGGGGCGGTGCGTGATACGTTTAGGTTTAGGGCCATTTTTGGGGGGGGCCCCGTGAGTTCGTACCCCAATTCTGAAACCCTTTATGAAGTAAAATTTAAACCTTGGGTTTTTTGAATCAGCTTTAAATTGTTTACATTTTAAAAAAAACACATTTTAAACCCCAAAATGAGCAAGTTTGAAAAGTGAAAGGGCCATTTTCCCTTCCAGTCCAAAAAATGTTACGTCACGCCCCGTTTCCTCAAAGGGGCAGAAAATCGTACTATCGTAGGGGGCCTAATAAAAACTGCGAAGGCCCCTGGGGGTTTCTCCCCTTCCAAGGCCCATTATGATCCTCAAAATTCATACCCTAGGGTTTCCCAGAAATTTTGTAAATTTTAAAAACCCAAAGGGCTATAAAAAGTGTTTTAAAAAAGACCCCACTGGGGAAATTTAAAAAAAACTTAAAATTAAAAAGCTTGAATAAACTTTAAATTACATTTTACATCCCAAGCTTTGTACCGGGTCACTTTTTCTTTTGCATTTTCTCCTTTTTTGCTCAGCCCGGGCTTGTGCGATTTAAAAATAATGTTGAACTAGCTGCTATCGGGCTTGTGCAATTTAAAAATAATGTTGAACTAGCTGCTATAGGCTGCACTATGACAGAGAGTAAAGGGACCCCCTAAAAAAAATGAAAAATTTAAAATTTAAATTTTTATAGCTCTGTAAAGGGCCCTATAAATTTATACTAACCTCCATTTTTTTTCGGGTGTTGTTTTTCCCCGGCCTCTGCTAGCAAAGAAAAAAAAAAAAGGCCAGTCAAAAATTTGTAACATTTTAAGCTTAGTGATGAGATGACAATTGGGGGTTAAATTAACAGGTAAAATTGAGAGTGGAAGGGAAACTACTAAGGAAATGGGAAAAAAAAAAATTTAAAGGGATTGGCAAGAAATTGGATTGGTAAAATTCCCCCTTGCTTATTTTTCCTCACCCACAAAATTTTTGAAACTGCTTCAAGGGTTTAAAATGGGGTCCTACATTTTTTTATATTTTTATAATACTTTAAAATAAAATCTCAATTCTCAATATAATTTAAA
This sequence comes from Sweltsa coloradensis, assembly GCA_024449915.1. Classification (NCBI taxonomy): domain Eukaryota; kingdom Metazoa; phylum Arthropoda; class Insecta; order Plecoptera; family Chloroperlidae; genus Sweltsa; species Sweltsa coloradensis. The sequence continues at coordinate 15,478 of JAMZAV010007225.1, read as the reverse complement.
AAACTGCCTTAAGGTGAGATGACCAACGGAAACCCGGGTTTTTCAAAAACAATTTTTACCAGTGCCCCGAGAGACTAAAAAAATGGCGTATTTGTCCCTTTTTGAAATTTGGGGGCCCCCAAAGTTTTCCCCGGTATTCTGTAAACTGGGGAGGGGTTTAAACGTTTTATTTCCCTACACGTGTACAGGTACACGCGGGCCCCTTGTCTTTTTAATTTATGTATGGGGCGATAAGCGGGGAATACGGATTTTTCCCTTTTCGCGATCTATTTCCCGATCGAAGAATGTTTCAAACAATCGGGGAAACCGGGCATTTGTTTGCAGCGCTCTCTCTCCTCGCATCACTCTCCCAATCCCCCCTTCTGGGGAGGGGCTTTGGGTAGGTGGGGGCCCAACGCCGCCCCAGCGTTGAGATGGCGCTCAATTAAAAATTGAAAAAAAGGGCAATTTTTATGCCGATAATGATTACATGAACGTATCGGCGATCATAATAAATTACATTTTTTTTGGGAAGGGGGGCGGGGGGCTGAAAAAAGCGCTTTATTTAAAAATAAAATGTTTGGGGAAATCTCGACGACTAAAACAGAGTCTTTGTAAATTGGCAAAAACCAAAAGGGTGGGGCCGAGAAAATTAAAAAAAAAAAATATGTAGGGACTTTTCTATACGGCCCACCCAAAACTACCCCTTTAGTACCACATAGGGAAAAGGGTAAGGGTTTTGTACTTGAAACCATCCACTTCTCAAATAAGGATTATTTAAAGCATAAAAAAAAACCACAAAAACAAAAAATTTAAATTCCCGTGGGGGGCCTTTAAAATCCATAGGCTATACTTTAATATTTTCTTTTTGGAAACCTGTTTTCTTGGTAAATTTGACGAAAATATATCTTAAATTTTTTTTCCGCCTCCGCGGTTGGGGTTTTTGCCCAACCCCATGCTAATTCTGGAATATATGCTACATTTATAATGTTTCGGGCCCTTTAAACCAAAACATTTTAGTTGTCCTGGTTTGGGGACTTTAAAAATAGGGTCCCCTTTAATTTTACGGCCTGTCTCTACTGGAAACCAGAAAATGCATGATGGCCCGAAACCAAAAATGCGGGAAATGAAAAGAAAAAGATAAAATAGAAATTTGAGCGAGCGTAGCGGCGTCTCCAATTGACTTTTGGCTCAAATGCCCGGGTTTGGGGTTTTTTTTTTTCTGTTACTGCTTCGGAAAGGTCGCACCGTTTCTCTGATCGACCTGAAATTTTAAAACCCCATGTACAAACCACCAGGGGGGGTTTTCTGTGGGCCTATTTTTTTGAAAAAAACCGTTTTCTTGGTTTTAAAAATAAAAATAAAAAAAAAAAAATTTTCCCGATCTTTTAATAAAATTTTGCAGGGCCCAATAATTTACAACATTCTCTCCATTTTAAAAAATTTTCAGCAAAAGGGGGGGTCAAGCCCTTTAAAAAGCTTATTGGTAATCATAATTCAAAAAAATTGTGTTTTAAAAAATAAAGGAGGCAGTAAAGTTTCCCAACATTAAAATTTTTTGGTCTTCAATTTTTAAAGGGTTATGCCTATTTTTGGTATGAAAAATTATGGGAATGTCGAAATGGGGGGTTTTGTGTTTCCCGTCCCGGTGCTTCCCCTCAAAACGCGGGGACATTTTTTTTTTCCTTTTTTAAATACATAGCCTATAATAGGTCTCCCTTTCCTACGCCCCGAATTAAATTTTAAAAAAGCCCTGCCAATACCCCAAGCGGGACAATGGGGAAAATACCCTTTGGGTCTAAAATTTAACGTTTCATATTTTTTATTATTTATAGAACACAGTTAAATAATCTTCAAATTGAAAGTTTTTTTTAAATAAAAAAATCATCTTTTTAAACCTATTTGGGGGTTCCAAAGTTGTGGGGTTTTTGGGGAACCCTCCCGCCCCAACGTCGTTGTCATCAAGGGGGCTTTAAACGTATTTTCCCCCCACTTCTATTTTAAAAAATTAATAATAAAAAAATGAAATGAAACATGTAGCCCCAAAGGGTTAGGGTCTTTTTTTTTTAAAAAATATAAATCTGAAAATAATAAAAGGGGAAAACGGCAGGGGAAATTTGGTTTTGGCCCCCTTTTTGGAAAAGGGATGCAGAAAAAAGGGAAAATTTACCCAAATTTTTAGGGCAGTCTTGTAGTAAATGGGGGTTTGTAAAGTGTTTTTCATTTTAAGGTGTGTATGTAAAATTTGTTTTCCCAGTTTTTTTTTTTGGTTTTTTTCTTGTAACTTTTTAAAGTTTACGTTTTGATTTCATGTCTCAGATTTTTTTTTGTGTAAAAACAGGGTGAAAAAAATTTAACGATTTTGGCAGGGGGGGGGAGGGCTTTAAAATAGTTTTTCTTTGGAAAACCCGGGGGGTCGGGGGCGAACCCCCAGTCCCGGAAAAGGTAAAATTTTTTGGGGTTTTAAATTGCCCTTCAGATAGCCTTAGAAGCGATTGGGGAAAAAATTTTTGGGGGTATTATTGCCTCAAGATGGCCTTAGAAGCGATCTGAGGAAAAATTTTGGGGTATTTTGCCCTAAAAGTTTGGTATTAGAACCCCGATCTGAGGTATTTTTTAAAAAGGAATATGGGGTAAATTGACGTTTTATTTTTTAAAACTTACGGAAAAAGTCACTTGATTTTGTTTTTGAGATGAGATGGGAATCCAGAGGTGGGGATTTAGCCCCCCCGGCAGGAATACCTTTCAGAAAAAAACAGAGCCAGGGATAAATTTAAAACCCAGGGGGGGGAAAAATCCCCCCCCCCAATTCGCACCCTGTGTAAAAACAATCAAAAAAAATTGGGTTGCCACTCCCTTAAAAGGGTGGTATTATTTTGACATTTCAAAATTTTTGAAGTGTTAGCCTAACTAGGAAAAAGGCTCTACATCGGGGGTTAAAAAATATCTGAAAATGTAGGAGCGAGGGGAAGAAAGGAGCCAGGGACGATGCGTGGAAAAGGGGTCGGGGGCAAGCCCCAGCTGCCGGGGGCCCAAATTGGGCCGGGGTTTGTTTTTTTTTGCATATATACAATTTAACCTAAGTGCCCGTAAAAGGGGTTTTTGGAGGGTTTTTTATTCACTTTTGTGAGTGTAAAAGAAAAGCATTTCACCGGGGATAAATGGCTTTTTATAAAATTTTATCGGGTTTTTACCCATCCAAAGAGTACATAAAAAAGCCAGACCCCAGAAATGAGGAGATAGGCCTATTTAAAAAAGGGAAAACCTATTGGGTGCTGTCAACAATAGCTGGGAAAAGGCCCGGGATATTCCCCTTTCAAATACTTCATGAAAAGCACCCCGCCTAGTCCCATGCAAAATAAATGGCAGGGCTGGGCCTTTGGGTTAGTTTCAATGTCATTTCGGTCTTCATGCTTTTCCGGTCCCCCAAAGTGGGGGTTTTTTGACCTAAATATCGGGTTTGTAAAATTTTCCTAAAAACGAGGAGCGGTGAATAGCTGGGGTCTGGGGCAAACCCCTCACCCCCGGAGGCAAATTCGCCGTAGGCGCTTTTTGGGGGGGGAACTGCTACTTTTTTTTGGCCTAAAAAATTTCAAAGGGCGAATTTGTTTTAAAAAATGACGGAAAAATATGCAGCTACAACTCCCAGCCCCCACAGGCTGGGCCAAACCAAACTTGTTTTATTTCCCGATTCCCGGTACTGCCTAATTTTTTTTTTGTAGGCCTATTTTTTTTTTGTAATTTTTTTCCTAAATTGATCATGTGCAATTGTCCACACCTTGCACACTGTAAAAAACCCCCACGGGTCACATCGGGGTTTAATTTAAATTTTAATTTTTGATTTTTTTTGGAAATTTTAATTTTAAATTGCTTTGCAATCTCCCTTCTTAATTTTTTTTTTTTTTTTTTAAAAAAAATTTTTGTTTAAAATTTAGTAAGTCGCCAGGGGCCCTTTAAATTTTACATGGTAGGGAAATTTCTTCTTTTGGGTTTGGGACATTCTTCTTCCTTTTTAAAGCCCCCGGGGGGCTGCCCCCATATTGCAAACAAAATGCTTGCTTTGTGCCCAAAATTTGGGGGGGAAAAATGGGGGTGGCCCCAAAAATAACCTGCGCGGGGGGCGGGCGGCCTACCAAGGACCTGGCCCCATGAAAATAACGAAGTGTAAAAAAGGTACCGGGAAAATTTTTTCCGAAAAAAAAGCAAAATTCAAAAAAGTGGACGTGCGCCCCCCCCCCGGCTGAATCCCTTTTTGGGGCCTTCCGGAAGTGGGCACAAAGCCCCCCTCGGGTACCACCGCCGAGAGGCCCTCAAACAAACAAAAATGCTGTCACGCTAATCTGTTTTAAAGCCCGTTCCTTTTAAAAAACCCCCAAAAGAGCTGCGGAAATCGGGCTTTTCGGGTGTCCCAAATCGGCCGATATTTTGTGCGGTGAATGAGACTTGGGTTTACCCGGTGTCAAAAACTACGAGTTCCTTCCCAAAAGCTATGTCGTCCTGCGTAAGGAAAAGCCCGGGGCCCGGGTGCGGTGGTGGCGTCCCTTTTAGCGATTTTGCCTCACCTGGCCAAAACGCCCGGTACCTCGGAGCCGGGCTGAGGTTGTTGGGCGGAAATCCCAAAACGGCAACCTGCCCCCTTCCGTGGGGTCAGGATTTCCGGCCGCCATGTTTTAGATGAGCCCCAAACCCGACCCTTTTTGCACTCCCTGGACTTATTGCTGCTGTGCAGCCAGGTTTTTTGGCTGCCCCTTTTCTTTTTCGATTTTTTAAACTCAACGCTGCTGGCGTTCGGGCCCCCCAGAAGGGCGCGACAGAAAAATCCAATGATTTTTTACTGGGTTTTTTCTTTAACTGGCTTTCTTTCAAATGGGGCACTGGGCCCAAACCCGAAAAACCCAACACGAGTGAGAAGAAAACGAACCTTTCTGCCCCTCGATTTCGCCCCCTCATGTTAACGGTTTGGAAAGGGGTTTCCCCTTGCCGGGGGAGCAACCAACGCTGTCCTGGCCACCCCCTCATGACTGCCATCCGTCCTGTGAAATGCAGCCCGAGAGTTTTGATTACAAACCCAAACAAAATGGCAGGCCTTGAACAAACGCTTTCCCCGAAAGACTGCCGGGGGTGCTGCAGCTGGAAAAAGTCAATGAAACCTGGGGAAAAATGGGGAAAACGTATCGACAGGCCTGTGCTGGGTTTTGAACCACCACAAACATATGGGGAGGGCCCCCGGGTTTTTCCCCCAAAGTCGGGTCCCTCTCCGTCTGTGTCATTTATCCGTCCGTGTTGTCATTTTGCCCCCGTCGGGAGGTAGTCCCAAAAGGGGAAAGGGGGAAAATTCCCCCCCACGACGACCCCAAACTCGCCATTAGGGTTTTAGGGGAAAACCCTTCCCCAATCAACCCGGGCCAAAAACCCCGAAAAAGGGTTTCGAAATTGGAATTTTAAAAAGGCCCCGCACAAAACCCGGGGGTTTTTTTGACAGGTCTTGAAAAAAAAATTAAAATAATTCCCCAATTGAAAAGGGGCCCCCTTTTGGGGTTGATAAATTTATTTTGCAGTTTGGGGGAAATAAAGGGGGTTTTTCAGTTAAAAAGAGGGTTTGATTTTCCCCATGGTCATGGAGAAAATCAGGCTTAAGGGCACTGGGGCCTGCCACAGCCACTAGGCCCCTTCCCTCCTGCTAGGGTAGGCCTAGGGCCCAGGCCTAGGCCCTTGGGTAGGGGTTTTAAATGGGGCTGGCCTAGGCGCCGATTCAGCTTAAAAAACTTTTAACCCCTTTTCCAAGGGAAAAATAACAAAATGAAATTGGGCCCAATGTTTGCAGTTTTTTAAACAATTATATGTTAAAACAATTTTCACAGCTTTTAGGACTTTAAACAAAAGGGCCCCCCCCTTTTTTCACCCAAACCCCAGCCAAACCATTTGGGCCCCCATCTTTTCTTTACTTTTAATTTTATTGATAGTCGGGAAACGAATATCGATTTTTGCGGGGGGGGGGTGCGATTTTAAACGAATTTATGGCACTCATGGAAACCCCTTTCGGAAAATCCCAAAAAGGGGGTATAATTTCCCAAAACTTTTGTCTCCCCACTTTTTTTCGATACTGTTTTGTATGGTGAAAAGGGGTTTTAGTAGTGTAGGTGGGGGGGGGGTGGGGGGGGTGCAGAGAAGAAAGGGGGTGGGAGTTTGGGGAAATGAAAGGGCACTTCCCTGTTTTTGGGCTTTGTGTTTGAGGTTTTTGCTAGCCTACTATTTTCTTTTTCATTTGCCCGTGGAAATTTTTAGAAGAACGTTTTGTTTTTTTGGCTAGGCCCGTTAGCTAGGCCTTAGGCCCCCCTTGCAAAACGTTGAAAAAGGGAAAAAATAGGGATAAGCCTTTTTTCTCGGGCCCCTCGGCTATGCAACTGCCCAGGGCCCAGGCCCTTAGGCCTTTTTGTGGCCTTGGTCCCCAGGGGGTACCTTTGGTTCCAATCCCTGGGCCCCAAACCCAGTCTTTGAAAATTTTCCCCGCGGGTTGGCCCAAAAAAAATCTAGGGGCCTTGGGGAAAAAAAGGTTCCCGCCCTGGCTAAGGGGGCCCAGGCCTAGGGCCCAGGCAGGCAGTGGCGTAACTTCAAAACGGGGGCCTCCTGGGAAAAAAACTTAGCCTACCCCTGGTGGCCCTTCCACCAAAAAAAAAATCCTAGGGTTTTTTGGCTAAACCCCAAATAGGCCTAAGCTAGGCCTTTGGCCTATTTTAAAAAAAGTGTTTGGAAAAAAATTTTTTTTATTTTACGTAAGGGGTTTAGCTTCCTCGGGCTTTCCCCGGGCAAAAACACTCAATCCACGCAAAACCTTTTTTGGGAACTTTGCCGTAAGGGGGGGTCCACCTTTTAAAAAAAGTTATTTTTTGTGTACTCTAGTACTAAAAAACGCCCCCCGCCCCCCCCCCCCCCCCCCTTAAAAAGGTTTTCCTAGCAAAAATTTTTGCTGGAAAAAACCCGGGACTGGGTTTTGGTTAAGGAAAAGGCCAACTTTTTAAAAAACTTGTAGGCCTAAAATGGTTTTGTGTGTTAAAAAGGGTTTTGAAGGGTTTTTTGTTTTTAAAAAGGGTTAAAGGTTTTTTAAGGTTTTTTTTTTTAAAATACGACGGTTAAGGTTTTTTTAAGGTTTCTTACAGTGAGTGTACGGCTCGGTGGAAGTTCTGGTGAAAAGTTGGGCCCTTCTTAACCGAAAAAGTACCCGGGCCCAACCTATGGTTCTTAAATTTTTTTGTATTTTTAATTTCCTTCTTTTATCACTCTTTCCCCAAAGGGGTTTGGGAGGGGGGACGTCTCCCCTTTTTTCCCGTGCCCCTCGCCACCTTTTCCCCCCTCCCAAAAGTTAAAAAAATTTAGTCCCCGCACTAAGGGTTTCGAACCCATGAGTGGGACATATGAAAAATGAAGGAGAAGGATGATTTCAAAATCCCAATTTATTAAAACAACCAACCAAATTTTGATTTTTGGGGGAAAGGCCCCTAATTTATTCTTTCCCTTCTAACAGTCCCTTTGTAAAATAATGATATAATGAATGGCACATCAATTTAATAATCGGAAATACCCCAACCCTTTTGAATGTGTGCTTTTGGGGGGAAATTTGCCCATCGGGCTAACACGTAGTAGCCTATTTTTTCCCCGGGGGCCCTGAAAGGGTCGCAAGTTGACATTTTGGGGTAAGTTGTATGCCTTAAACTTTCCCGGGCAGTGGGGATCCAAGGGGCGGGGGAAAGGGGGGGCAACCCCCCCCCCCCCCCCCCTTTTTCCCAAAAAAAAAGTGTGGGGAAAATGCACCCTTTAACGTCGCCAAAGGGGAAAATAAATTGTTTTTTTTCACAAAAAATAAAGGGAAATTAAACCCTCTGACCAAAAGAGGATATTTTGTAGATAGGCCTACAAATTTGGTTATTTTTGATGGGAAGAAAAAACCCCAGATTTTCCCCCAAAATGAGCCCCGAAAAAGAAAACTTTTAGATTAAAAACCTACTGATAAAAAACTGCTACTAGGCCTAGGCTAGGCCTAGGCTAGGCCTAGCCTACCCTACCCTACCCGGTACTTCTTCGGCTAGGGGGGTCCAACTTTTATATAGCCTACCTACACTGTAACGGAAAGGATTTCGGGGGGGCGCTCTTTCGATATATCCTAGGGAAAAAAACGCGGCGCCCCCTTTTAAACCCCGCGGAAGTTCGGCTAAAACCAACCCAAAGAAAAACCTTTATCATAAAATAGTAAAAGGCAATATAGTAGTGTTTTTAAAAAGGTGTATAAAAGTTGGACCCCCCTAGGGCCCAAGAAAATGCCCCCTACCCCCTAATTTGTAGGCTAGGCAAGGGGTTTTGGCAATGGGTTATTATACTACCTTTGAACTAGAAATAAATTAAAAACCTAGGCCTACCCAGTGGGGTTTGGGAGTCTTAGTAGTCCCCGTCTAGCTAAACCACCAAAATTTTTAAAGGGGCGGGGCGAATCAAGCTTTAAAAGGTCATTTACAATAGACCCAAAGGATGATACCTACTCGAGTCAGTTGGGGTACTAAAGTTGAGAGTAGGGGTGACTTCGGGGCGAAAAATCCGTAAAACCCGGGTCCCCCCTCGCCGGGGGAAAAAAGGGTTTGGAACCGGTTCCTACCATATTTTTTTTTCTCAATTTTCGTAAATTTTAATCTGCGCGGGCTAATTTCGATTTAAAAAATGGGGGGGGCATAATCGAAATTTGAATTTTTGATAGGGGGGAGCCGTTGTCCCCGACTTGTAGGGAAAGTTAGTGAAAAAACGTTTAAAAACAATGGCCTACAAGATTTTTTTGCTTTCGTTTTCCCTTCATAAAGTTTGGATTATGTGTCTTAAACGTGAAAAATGTAGGCCTATAAAGATTAAAAAAGTTTTAAAAAGTTGGGTATGTTTTTTAAACCCCAACCATGGGCCCAGGCTAAGCCTAAAGGGCCAAAAATTTTGGTGCAACATTTATAGAGCCTAGGCCTAGGCCTTTAAAAAATTTTTCAAACCCCGGGTGTTTCTGGGTCATTTATTTTCGTCTGGCCCGAACCCTTTGGGAAAATTTTGGGGTTTAAAAAAAGAACCCGGTTTCCCAAAAAGGGGGGAAACCGGGTCGTAATGGGGAAAAAGGGTTTCCCAAAACCGGTTTTTCCCGGGGACCCAAGTCCCTCCCTATTTGGGGTCAGTTGCAGAGGGTATTTCCCTTTTCCCCTTTATCAAAGGGTTTTTCGTGGATGACGTCACATCCAAAAGCCCCAAGAGCTTTGACAATAAAAGACGCACTTTACCGAAGTTCTTTGTTAAAACCATTGCTTGGACTACGGGCTAAATTTATGTGAAAATGGGGAAATTTTGCTAGAGATAGCGGAATTTGAATTTTTTTTTGGTTTGATTTTGGCCTAATATGTTTGTAAAAAAAAATAAGAAAAAAAGTCCTGGCCAAAGACCTTAAGTGGCTTTTGATAAGGGTCGCAGGTTTGATGCTTAGTTTTGATTTCAATTTGGGTTTTAAAGAAAAATGTCCTTGCTCAAAGCCCTCCACTCTTACGATAGAGATAGCAGAGTTTTATGCTTTTTGTTTTGATTTTTTAGTTTTAGTTGTAAAAAAGAAAAGTCCCCCGACTAAAGACCGGGCCCCCTTACGAAGAGATAGCAGAGTTTGATGCAGGGAAATGGAAAAGGGAAAAGGAAAGGGGAAACAATTTTCCATTTTCGTGGATGTATAGGGGGAAAACGGGTTTTGATAGCGTAAGGGCCTTCCTGAGGTTCTTTTAAAGGGAAAGGAGGGACAATTGGTAGTTAAAAGTTTAATGATAAATGGATTTTTAGTACAGTTGTGTGATATAGCAAAGGGGAAAAATGGTACCACAGAAAAATTTTCAAAACAAAAGGGTGGGCCCCCCCCTCCCCTTAAAAAGGAGATAAAACCCAAAGAGGAAAGGAGGAAGCCCATTTTAGATACAGAGAGCACAAAAATTGAATTGTATAGAGCCGTGCTGAAAGTGTAAGAGGAAACTGAAAGGGGGAAAAAGACTCAAGTGGGAAGAATACATAAAGGGGAAAGATGAATGAGGGGGACCCGACAGGGAGCTGGAATTTTAAAAACATCAAAAAAAAAAAAAAAGGTAAAAAAGGAGAAACCCACACTCAAAGGAAAAAGGAAAGTAAACTCCTTGTGGATAATAAAGAAAAAGGTGATGCCCCTAAAGATACTACTATCCCTAGGGGAGCTGAAGTTTTTAGGCAAAAGCAAAAGGACATAGGCCTAACCTGAAAGAGATCGGAAGAGGTGAAAAAACCCCTGGAGATCAATAAAAAACAGTAAAATTTTAACACTAAAAAGGGGGAGGGTAAGGCCCCGGGATTGGATGGTTTGCCCGGGGATTTCCCCTTAAATTACTATGGGGGAAACAGCTTGTATTTGGTCTTGTTTTTTTAAGAAATTTTTCTAAAAGGGGGAAAGGGTGCTGTGCTTGTATTCCGGAGAACAACAGGGTACCAATACACAAGGTTTGGGGGAAAAAAGGTTAAAATAGGAAAATTTTAGGCCCAAACCCTGACATAGTGGGGTCCCAAAATAAAAGGAAAGGGTGGTGGGGGTTATATGAAGGGTAATAAAGAAAAAAAAATGATAACGGAAAAGCCCCGCACGGGTTTTTTGGAAGGGGTACCGTGTGAGACCCAACTTCCGGGGTTTTGGGAAAAAGAATTGGGGGGTTTTCACTGGAAAAAAGGGCAGGGAAATCGAAGCTATATTAATAGACTTTGAAAAAAAAACGGGAGTTTAAAGAGTTTTAAAGGGGGGGGGGGGGGAGGGGGGGTCTTTTTTTTGTAAGATTTGGGGGTGACTTCAGGGTGCTGCGGGGAGTGTAAAGGGGGCCCCCCCTCTGTTCCATCATATAAAGTTTAATAAAATTGCGGATTTGGGAAAGTGAGGGCCAAAATTGGACTTTTTTTCAGACGATTGTTTGAAACTCAGGATTAATAAAAGCGAAAGGGGATGTGAAAAGTTTTAAAAGGGCCATTTGGGGGAAAACTAGATACATGGGGAGAACGAACTCGATGGTCTAAAAACCCCGGGAAAAAAGTAAGTGGATTGGTTTTTCGAGAAAAAAGGGGAAACAAGGGGAAAATTGGGGAAGGATATTCACTGATGGGTATAAATCTTGAGAGGGTGGATAAAATTAAGTATTTATGATTGTATGATTGTGGCTAACAAAGAAAAGATTTAGGTACCTAAATTTTTGTCATGAGAAACCTAAGGGGAGCTAGTAGGGAACTTAAAGTTCAGGCTTTTAAAACCTTGGTTAGACCTGTGGTGGAGTATGCTGGGTCAGCATGGGACCCCTACAGAAGGGGAGAGATAGTAGGACTAGAAGCAGTGCAGAGGAGAGCTGCAAGGATGCATGGAGAATTATGCCCAAAAAGGGAAGGGATGGACAGAGGAAATGGTTTAACGGCAGGCTAGTAAGGACATAGGCCTACAAGAGCGTAGCAGGGAAAGGCTTAAGGTTTGGGATGGGAAAACCTGGAGGACAGGAGAAAAAATGATAGATTAGGGAAAATGTACAGAGTTTCAAAATCATGAAGGATGGGAAGAACTGAATAGTTTTGCAAAGGGAGGCGGAGATCATGATTGTAAAATTTGGGAAAAATGATGTGGGGAAGTATACCATTCATGGGCCCGGACTTACGGTCGAGTGAAATGCCCAAATTTGGATGTGGGGGTAAAAATATAAAGGGATTCATGAGCAAATTAAAGGCTAGTAATATGGGAAACCCTGAAATGGGAGATGTTACAGTACAGAGGTGGCCCAAAAATTGGCTACAATTAGAAGAAACTAAGATAAACCAAAGGGAAAGGGAATCAAGAAGGAAAACGGGACGAAGGAAGGAGGAAACGGAAGGATGGATAAAGGGAAAGGGAAAACCCAATACCAATCCAATACCAATCAATACAAATTTTGTTTCGATTTCAGTTGAGTTGTTGGAAGAATGTCCTCGCCTAAAGACCACCACTCTTATGATGGAGATCGCAGAGCTTGATGCTTATGTTTTTGGTTCAGTTGAGTTGTAGAAGAATGTCCTTGCCTAAAGACCGCCACTCTTATGATGGAAGATCGCAAAATTTATGCTTATGTTTTGATTTCAGTTGAGTTGTTGGAAGAATGTCCTCGCCTAAATACCCCCACTCTTATGATAGAGATAGCAGCAGCGACACCGAAGACTACCACGTTTCAGATGATCGGAGACGAAGGGTTTACCACAAGAACAGATTAAGGTACCAACCTAAATTTAAAATATACACATCTTCAGCCATCAGGTTCAGTTTTGTTCCAGTGGCATAAATCTTCACATTTATTCCCCCTTTTTTTTACTCCACGTTCGTACGGATCTTCGTCAAAACCAAAACCATGTTTGGCCCCAGCGACCAGGCGGAGTTGGGCCTAGTGACCAGAGGATGCATTCGGTTGCCTCGCCCAAAAAAGTCATTCAATATGGCTCCTCGCAAAGGCAAGTTTTTGACATTCTTCGGTTCATTATTGACCCCTTTTCTCAACTTTTGTTAGGTTGGGATAATTTTTTAGTAGGGTTGGTGCCCCACTATGAAAGTTATAATGGTAGCCTAAAATGCTAAAATTTAAAGTCAAATGTTTGGAAAAATTTTAAGTTACTTTTTGCCGTACACTTGAGAATGCAAATGTTCTACTGCCATATAGGGCTAAAAAATTTAAAAAAATTAACTACAATTTTGATTTTTTTTTGTTTATCAGATTGCTGTACTAATTTTAGACTACTATAGTCCATCTTTAATTTGAGAATTTTTTGTTTGTGCATGCTAAAGTAAGGGTGGATTATTTAAAGTCTAAATGCTCATGGTTCTTAAAATGTATGGGAGACCGTATGACAGAAGCACTGCAAGCGGTACAGTTCAACGAATTCACAAGTCCCTCTTCATCTTCATTCATGCAGAAATTATTTTGTTGTGCAAATAAATAAGCTGTGGGTCGGCTAAATCACAAACCTCATGTGCAAGGCGAGCGCTACACTGCCTAACTGTCATCAGACTTTTCTTTTCTTTTGTGTGGCTCGTTGGTCTTGTGGTTACCTATTTGTAGCTGCTTCAATGCCGAAGGTCCAGGGTTGGATTCCTGCTATAGGCTAGAAGTTTAAAAAAAAAACTTCTGATTTGCATTTAAGTCCATCAGTTTTTGGGGTCATGAATTTGTAAACCTGGGTGACTTTGGAGCCTCTAGCACGAGGTACATAATAATCAAGTTGCTGGGGAATCGACCTTGTTGATTCTGACGTTAAAACCCGCGGGTGTTGCACTGTCTATACTCTATACCACTGATTGTTAAAATTTCCTATTAAAAAATATTGATCTCTGGTTTGTTACGCTCACTTTGTCATTGCGTCAGGGCCTCCCGGGGTTGGTTCACTGAAAATCAGTATGTGACTGAGTGAGTAGACTCTAAATACGAATTTATTTATTTTTTGTAAACTTTTTGCCGATTGTTTAAATTAGCCTATAACCACAACACTGACGCATCTGTTGTTTAGCTATACTAGTATACATCATTTATAAATAACAGTTACTGTTACAATATTGAATTGTGAGAACAATAGGCCTACGGCCAAAAGCGTGGCTGTTCTAAGCACATGTGTGTAAACGGTGATCACTCACAGAACCCTCTTTCTGTCATATGTCTTCCATCTAGACCTAAACAACATATTTTTTTATAATTTTAATATCCTGTTAATTACAATGAACGGGAAACCGTATAATAACATAGCCCTTGAATATATATTGTTTAATACAATTCAGAAATTAAAAAATCCTTCCCTATCGGGGTTTTGTTGGATTTTGTAAATTTCTGAATTGTATTAAATATTAACAATTCCACCTACGGGAGTGTTTCCCGACCATCCAAATCGAGAAATATATATAGTATGCTAGCCTAGTACTTTAGATAGAAATTAAAAAAGTGACTACACCAGGGATCGAGCCCGGGACCTTAGCTGCCCGGGCTATGCTCTTACCAACTGAGCTATGCAGCCACCAATTTAAACATGTCTAATTTATAATGTATATAATATATAAATAATAAATATATATTAGTTCTAGTGTGAAAAATGGGCCTATCGGCTAGTTAGATCGGAGAAGGGGTTCTTCTCCGTTTTTAAATATATATTAGGGTTTGTTGGGACTTAACATCAATTATTTGATTATTTGAAGCAAAAATTGACTTCTGATTTGACATTGATTAGCCATTTTTTTTTTTTAAAGAAAAAATTGCTCTAAAAACCATGTAAAAATATCTACGGTATTTTACTTTTTGCATCATTATATATTACCGTATTGTGCCGAATACAGGCCGAACCTGAATATAAGCCGACCCCCTAACTTTTCTTGTTGAAATGATGCAGAAATAAATGCCATCTCCAGAGCAGCAGAGAAAATCGCAGAAACACCAACCTTTCCACTCAAAAAAGACAAAATTTGTCATTATCTCTGACAGCAAGGCCTCCATCAGAAGATCTGTCAGATGGAAAATGTAAAGAAGCCTCTCTGTCTCTTAAAAAGAGTTTTAAAAAAATGTGATGTATGGAAAAGTGCTTAAAATTCAATGGGGTGCCCACTGCCCAGCCACTGCAACATCCTGGGCAAAGAGAAGGCTGACGCGCTAGCCAAGTTGGGCTCAAAGAAGTCTGCCCCTGACACGGCGAGTATCTCCTACAACTCTGCCAAAACCTTGCCAAGGAGGGGCCTCAAGACATCCTATGGAAGACTTCAAGAGGCCAAGATGTATCACAAACCATGGCGGGACGGGTCCTCAAAGGGCCAGACAAATCCTGGACAAGAAAGGTGGCAACAGCGCAGTTCCGGCTGGCCACAGGCCCTGACGTTCCTGCAGCACCACCTCAGTCGATTTCAAATCACAAAGGAACCAGCAACTTGCAAACTATGTACATCGGGTTTTTCAGGACCAGAGCGCACCTCTTCAGCTGCCCCCACACTTAATTGACATTGACGCCCTGCCCAAAAAACCTGAGCGGGCCAGAGAAGGAAGCACATATTTACTGGATAGCCAGAAGAAAAATGATTGAAAATCAATCTTTTGGCATAGGAAAAAAAAAAAAAATTAAAAAACATGCAAAAGCATGCAAATATTGCTGGGAGGATTGAGTAGGAGACTAGAAGAGTATTGAGACTTAAAATAAGGAAAAAAGGGAGGCTTATATTCAGGACAATATGGTAGGCTATTTGCCTGGTAGCTATACCTATTTTTAATAAAAAAATTGATGTTGATAAAGGTTTGATGTGAATTAAATTCGATTGATGTCGAAAATTTGGTTTGACATTATTAGGCTATAAATTTAACAAATCCATCCCTAATAAATGATTCGTTCAAAGTGCATTTTTTAATAGGTGCATGACAAGGAAACAATTTTAGGCCTGGGCCTTTTTTGGCTTTTTTCTACC